>JAGDQP010050407.1:785-14253 GCA_022664845.1 Lepisma saccharinum | reverse complement strand
CCCCCCCCCCCCCACAATATTTCGCCCCACTCGCTGGAGTTTCCTCAGCTGTGATCTACACCATCTGCAATGACTTGACATATACATTTATATACAATACAGTGGTTTAACAGTGTTTCCAGTTACTGATTTCTAATTACCCCGTTCCCTTCGTAACAACTTTCCCCATTGTTCCCGGATTTTTTGTTTATTAATTTGTCTCCTCTTTTAATGATGAAAGCTGGTTCCCAAATGTATCGTTCTTTCTGTGATCAGACTTTTTTTTTTTTGTATCCCACGTGGTGTTCTTTTACGCTTTTTTATATATATATATATATATAAAAGTCTGATCAATATAAGATTTCTGACAAGAGCATTCAATTTCGTATATGCCGTCTGTTTCTTCCGTTTCTATTACCCTTCTGTGTTCATTGAAAATAATGTGGAATTTCATGTTTGGTTTCAAAATGGGGTAATTAGATATCAGTAACTGGCAAAGCAGTTAAACCACTATATATTGTATATAAATGTACATGTTAAGTCATTGTAGATAGTGTAGATCACAGTTGAGGAAGCTGCAGCGAGTGGCACGAAATATTCTGGAAAATAGATATTTTTCTATTAAATTGTTTTGTGTTTACATGAAATATCAACGTACTTTAATAACAGAATGTTAATAGCAGACAACTATCAGATAAATATTTTCTAAAATTTTAATTTATAAATTCAAAATAATTGCGCTTATGACATTTATATCAATAAAATTGAACATAAATATCAAATCTCTAATTTTAAACACACCAATAAATAAATCCAGATAAAATGATAATCGCATTATATCTGGGCGTTGGTTCGGGCTACTTCATACAAAATCTGACGAATGCAAACGTTACTATTTGGTGAAATATATTGATGAAACATATTTAAAAAACGAACTCTATAGTAAAACGTCCTTCACAGCAACTGACTGTTTAGCCACAGATCGTTCACTTTTTATGTCTGTGGTACAAGAAAGGAATTCTGGCGTTATTGCATCAATCCAGCGTTCGCGTAGGGTGACCAAAAAAACTCTACTTTAGCTGAACCTTTTTCACATCCTCCCTGCACAGAGAGGGGGACGCACTATTGCTGGATCAAGTCTTTTACTCAACCCATCGTGCATATTACTACATCCAAACCACCAAATACAGAACAGTGTCAGTTTTGCTTCTCTTTGCACAATTCATATAAAATACTACTACACATTTTTTTTTCTCTCTCTCCAGGCAGGCAAGGTGATCTATAGTTCTCTCTCTACAGTAAATTTCCTAGTGATGGCATTACTCATTTCTGAAATAACTTTTTAAACTTACGCGATGCTCGTCCCCCATTCTGTTTAAAAAAAATACACTATGAAACGTTTCAGTACACATTACGAATACTTCAGTAATGAAGGTATGTGGAAGGAATACGAAAAGAGAAAGGAAGGTGCAACAGAGCTGAAAAAGGATTCATCACATCACGTCTTCGAATTCCATGGCATACAAATGTATTTATTTTTAGTGTATGAAAATATTGAATGACACAACACGACTGTTGGTGGTGATAACTACATTTGTAAGAACATTACTTTCGTTGTTTCATGTATTGAACGTTTATTTTCTTTGAGACGAGAAAACTGCAGAATTAAGATACCTAAGAAAACTTATTGTAAAGAAATAATCTCTAACCACAGATGGCAGCACTACCTCCGTATAACTTATGTTTTTATCGTTGCAAGAAATTGGAAAGCTGATCCTCCAAATTCGGAGTTCAAACTATGAGAAGATAATTCATAACCATTTAAAGAGCTTTACCAGTGTCATTTTATTTTCTTTTTTGTTCATTGTTGAAACCGATTGATTGTTGTTGTGAATACCAAAACCTATAACAAGGTCTTTCAACAATGAACAAAATAATAAAATTAAAAAATCGGCACGGATAGAACTCTTGAAATGGTCTCTGACAGTTTGCACTCTATATAGGCTTGAATTTGCAGGAGCAGCATTGCAATTTCGTGCAAGGATAAAAATACATTAGACATTACCATCTAACGCTGCTTTACACGAACCTGAAGAAAACGTTCTCGTATCTCTTTTACTTATTCTAAAAGAATATCTATCAACACCCACGAATAACATAGTTAGTATCGGAGTTAACTGTAACAGGAACTTGTATGTACGTTCTGTTCGGGAGACAATAGTATCTCCCTGAATCAGGAGTTAATGGTTAACTCCCTAATTTGCTATCTGTTCAAATTACTCGTTCTTACTATGAGTTACTAGTATGAGTTTAATGTCGGCTATTCTTGCTTATGGAATAAGCAATTTAAGCAAAAACTCCAACACTGTAGCACGCCCAAACCCATCGTTCGGGTTAGTGGGGGCAACAGTATGTTGCTTATACCCGAATCTGTCTTTCATATTGTCCTCAAACTTGGGCTGATCTATAAAGACATCTCCCACGTCGGAACAAGAAATGACTACTTGGAGTTACTACTATTACTTCCCTTAACCTTCGTTACTTTTACGTATTTATCATTACTTAAGTTCTTTCAGTAGTGTAGCTTTTAAACACGAACAATAGGCTAGCGTTACGTAAGTACGAAAAGATAAGTTTGATTGTACATCCTCCGTGGATATTTACATGCTTACTTCTAGCTTCAGGTACATACCACAGTCATACTGGATTAGCCTGGGATCAGGAAATTGTGTCACCATAGAACTCGCCACTGGATGAAGAACTGTCGTCCGAGAGGAGAGTTCTTGTTGCAACACCATTTCGTGCCTCTTCTCATTCCACAGTTTTGAAGGTGGAGGATGCGACACATGGAACTGAGGCCGTGGTGCTGAAACTGCTGGAACACAAAAAACAAACCTGCAGAAAAGAAAAGAAAGACATTTATTTAAAATGAGTTGGAGTCAAAATAGGACTTTACCAGTTAACCCTATAACGACACTTCAAAAACAACAAAACTTGGGTTAGATTTACTAAAGAAACTGTGATTGAACTTTAAAGAATGGAGAAGGCCTACCTAGACACGTCGTTTAAAAGAAGTAGCACAATTAGTTCACTCGGCTCAATCGAGCTTCCTCAGGTTCATGGAAGTCTTAATGAATAAAACGAACTTTCCTCAGGCTCACAGAAATCCCCTTGAGTAAAACGAACTTTCCTTATTTCACAAAACGAACTTTCCTCACGTTCACGAAAGTCCCAATGAGTAAAATGAACTTTTCTCATGTTCACAGAAATTCCAATCAGCAAAACGAACTTTCTGTGTGTTCACCGAAGTTCCAATGAGTAAAACGAACTTTCCTCATGTTTACAAAAGTCCCAATTACTAAAACGAACCCTCCTCAGGTTCACAGAAATCCCACTGAGTAAAATGAGCTTTCGTCCTGTCCACAAGTCCCAATGAGTAAAACTAACTTTCCTCATGTTCACGAAAGTGCCAATGAGTAAAATGAACTTTCCTCATGTTCACGGAAGTCCCAATGAATAAAACGAACTTTCCTCAAGTTCACAGACGTCCCCCAATAAGTAAAACAAACTTATCTCAGGTTCACAGAAGTCTCAATGACTAAGACGAACTTACACGCAATGTATGTTTTACCCATTGTGACTCATGTGTACCTGAGAAAGATGGATTGGATCGAGTGCAAATGTTGAAGTTTCCTTTTAAGGATGTCTGCAGGTCGACCATCTCCATTTTTTAAATTTTGATGGTGGTCACAGAACAGATTATAAATTTTTGATCTCTATAATGTCAGTTAGGTATACTTCACCTTCCAATAATTGGTAAAAAGATGTGCAAAAAATGTCACATGAACATCACTGGAAGTTACTTATAACGCATTCCCTTTTTTAATTCCTAAATGGATTTTAAACTATGAAACAATAAAGCACGAGACAGGAGCAACAATACCAGAGTGCGAATACAATTCAGAGCACTCCATATGTAACAACTTCACCTTCTTACAAAATAAAATAAAAAGCAACTGACTCAAGTCACTAAACTTAGATGCTCAAGATTAGTTTAACATTTTTTCATACCAGCAAATTTTAATTATGTCACTTCTCGCGACCAAACTCCAGAAACACGCTTTGTAACCCTACGGAACCTTAAGTGTTGGTTCCCCCCTACTTTTTTCGATTACCATTGATTATTGCAAATAGAGATGCGGTTATAGGAAAGCTTCAGTCAGTCTGCTAGTAGTTTTCTGGTTTACGGGACACCTCAGATCCTGATCAAAGTTAGTGACACACTAGACAGTAGGAGTCCTGCAAGTAGTAGTCTCTACAGAGTGAAATCCTTACCGCCAGGTTGCGCTACTAGTCACCAGAACAGCCTCCACTTTCCGTACTCGTAAAAGATGGTCACGCCAGAATTTGCTGGAAACTAACAGGACTGCTCGTGATGACTTACCTGAACTCGCTGCAGATGAAGATTCCAAATATGAATACTAATATGTTCTTACGAAACAGGGAGCTGCGTAACTTTTGGGACACACTGTATTAAGTACTGTGTCTGCCTCCGCTGGTTTTCCCATGTGAGAGATGGGGTTAGCGTATTCCACACGTTTTGGTTTTGGCAGATGATTTACGGCCGGATGTCACCAATCCGGGTATGGGCAATCGAACCTGGGAACCCTCGCAAAGAAGGCGAGCGCAGTAACCACCTGACTACGCAGGATCTCACCACACTTACTATGTATCCTATATTTTCCACATATCCCGTCTGGAGTAAAGTAATATGCAAACCTAAGATTTGATGAATCTTTTTAAAATATTAAAGTGGAAAGAGATTTATCTTTATCATCTAGGCCAGAACACATACACAAAGCACTACACTCAGCTCTTCTTTGTAGCGGTGTAATGAATCCGGTGAAATGTATTGTTTACCTCGACAGGATACAAAGACTACAAGTACTTGTGTTTATAAGGTACATTTCCTTACCCCAATAAATAAATCCAGATAAAATGAAAGTAATATTAAATCTGGGCGTTGGTTGGGGGTTCTTCACAAAAGCAGATTCCAACCCTCACGTACTGAATTCATTTACGTCCTTTAGGCAACTCTGGCTGAGGCCGCCTCCCTTACAGAAATACTTTCGTGAAACAGGTAAGGAAAATGGAAATTCATGCAAATGAAGTTTCTGAACTAGCCAAGTCACACTTTCGTTCATAACTGACGTTGCAAACGTAACTAACAAAGAAAATGCCTAGTCTTCCATGACGTATAAGGAACTTGTAACACTTACATTCTTTACACAACCAATAGAAAACGAAGAACCGTAAAACTTGAGCAGCATCATTACGCACACATTCTACCAATACTACTCGTTATTAACAAAAACCTCCTACAATGGAAAACAATAGATGTAACTCTTACCAACTCATAAACAGCATACATCATGGAACACAGAATGCCTATATCTCAGAAGCACAATTCTGCACATTCGTAGTTTTGGTCTTGGAACATGTTAAATTAGCTACAGGCATAAACACATATCAGTGCTAGCACGCAATGTTTATCAGCGTCCATATTTGTAAAACCTTTAATGGTCATCTGACCTCTATAAAAACATTAAATTACTTTGCTTAAAAGAAATTCTATTAAAGGTAACCTAAACGGGCGATATTTCTGAACCTAACAAATTCTTGCACAATTTTAACTTCAATTTTTTAAACTGCAGTACAACATATGAGTGAGATATTCCGGCCGCCACTTCACAACTGAGAACTGAACCACATACGTCACGTACCAGCACAAAAGCAGAAGAGGTGTGCGCTGTTCACTGATATGAATAACAGAATGAGTCGGTCAGCAGAGCTAAATGACTAAACGTGGATATATGCTGTCCCGTATGTAGTAAGGGAAAATTTCAACATTTAAATTGCCCAGGTTGACGTTGTGATATAATTGTGAAGTGGAAACGGAGAGGATCCTCCACAGCGAACCGCAAGTCGGTTTCGGTCAGCGGTGAGTTCCGAATTATTACCGCCGTTAAAGCATGGCACCATAACTAGGGGAATATCTTGGTCGAGCAGTCACTGGATCATTATGGAATGATGAATTACGTTGCACCAACTGGTAATCCAGTGAGAGGATCTAGGTTTGGAGAAGAACCGGTGAACAATATATGACGTTATATATTGTGCCAACATCTATAACGAAGTGTGATGTTTTTCATTGAATGGACTTAGCGCAATTGTTACAGTGAATGCCAATCTTAATGTAGACTACAAGAACGTTCTGAACAGTTCGGCGATGTCCCATTCCTTAACCGGCCAAACAACGCGCCAGTCCAAAAAGCGAAGGCTGTGGTGAAAACGTTTATAGGACAGACTGGCCAGCGCGGAGTACAGATCTCAATCCCACACAGTACTTATGGAATGAATTACTGTCGACTGCACACTAGAATCCAGCGTCCGACATAATTATGATTGCAGCTTGGACTGTGAAGTAATTTGATATGAGTGATTATTTTATAATATTTCTGGTAAATGTGATTTTTGAGATTCGAATTATTTGATCTGCCATCTTGAAATTAGTTCATGGGTCATAGCGCTGTTGTCGGCCGAGGTTGGCTGCGCCATCTTGTCTTCCTGCTCCGCAGTTAGACAAGGATATCGGTACGTGTAAAATCCATTATTATGGATGTCATTAGTGCTGTGTTCTGTTTCGTCCATGTTTTGTTTGTGTTTTTGAAGAAGACACTATAGTTGATGTTCCAGGGCATTTCACGTAATGTATAATTGATATTTTTGTGTAGTTTGTGAAATATTGAGGAATCATGATGTCCGCCACGATAGAGCGAGGAGTCACAACGTGGTCTGGAATTTATGAAATAGGATTTCATTGATCGCTAATATTCATATTATCTTACAAGTGAATTTGTTATACGAAGATATTGAAATTAGCAAATTCAGAAATAGTGGGATGTATGAAAAGAAACCAGTTGATAAATTTATAAAATTACTGGGTTTTGTGTGAGCGTACGTACAAATTCCTGTAGGAGAAATTCAGTTCAGTGCATGCATTTGTTACTATTCTTTATAATTTATTACTTCGCACTTGTTACAATCTACTAAGCACAATGACTTTGTTATTTGTTAAATTGAACCAGGGGCATTTCGAGTTTTACTTGAACATCCCACTAACAGTGAATTCTTTTTCAGGTGTCTCTTTAAGTCATCTCGCGTTATCAACTCCCTTTCTTTACATGCACGGGCTGGTTGGCGACTGTGGAGGGACAAGGTAAATCATTTTTCAGGTGGGGAGAGGATGTTTGAAGGTAGACTGCCAGGGTCTGTTTTGAAGGTAGCATCCCGGCATTTGAAGGAGTGATAGGAAAAACCCTGTCACGGTCGCTCGGTGACAACATGGTGCTGAATCTTTTATGTTAAACAGTGAACTAAACACAACCCTCAGGATAAAATAAAAACAGTAAAAATTGTTAAATTAACGAGTATGATGAAGGTGACGTATTTTGTAACCAGGTTCACAAAGCAGAAATAACTGAAGCTCAAGCACGTCAGTCGCCGTCGCCGATTGTGTGTGTAGGTGTTTATTCAAATCACCAATGGCATTTCGCACTCCTCAAGCCACAAACACAGAAATTTAAGTTTTAGTTCCGACACACGCTAACCGAACACAAGTGCTTTGCGAAAGCCTTAATTCTGGATGTCGAGAAACTTATTTTTTATTTCACTATCTATCTCGGAGTACTTTTCTGAATTAATAAGAATGACACGAAACTTCTGATATTTCACACGCAAATCAAAAGCACAATTTCAATTCATCAATCTCGAGCTTACCTAGAAAAGATATCTTCTAGTTCCTTAACATAATCGCTTGGCGTATGTATTAAAGACCTTAAAGCTTTGGTTTGATGCCAGTACACATCTGGATTTCTGAAAGATTTTGTAGCGTTCGCACAATGCACAAAGCCCATGTTTTTCCACCGAGACGTACACGGGTCAACAATGTCCACCATTCTCACTGCTTCGATTAGATCAGATCCATAAATTGGACACGCTTCACAATGCCTTGTGTTCATCCTAGATATCATTTGCAGCTTCGCTTTCCTGGCGGCCTTCTTTTTCTCTTCCAGTCCAGGCTAAAAAAATAAAAGGTAATTACATAAACTTTCAATACTATTTATTACATGTGAAAATTATGTTAATTGCAACTAAGCGGTAAAGCATACCGTGTCAAACAACAGCAAGATCTCAGTGCACATTTTGTATAAAATTCTCACTTCATATGTTCTTTGTAGGTTTTTAATCGTAAGTTAGATTACCCCAAGTATGTTGCTGTGATTTGCTTGCACACTACAGGATTACAAGGGTAAAATACAATTTACTAAAAAGAGACAGTTCAACAGCGATAGTTAGTATCATTGCCATAGTACTGATAAAAACAGATCAGATTTGAATCGATTGGACTCGGTTCATCTCCAGAAATAGATCTGTGGTTGGATTTTTTTGCTCTGAGCTTCGAGAGGTGGACTTAGGTAGCAGTAACAACTGAAGAAATAAACCAGTCCAAAAGAAAGTCAAACTACCACACGACGATACAGCTATATTCATGGAACTGGAACGACTTACATATATACCAAATTGTATAACAGATATGAAAAGATAACGAATAGCATTGCTAACAATAGGTAAGGCAAGCATTTCTTACGATACAAACTTGTAATTTCAAGGAAAATTACCGTTCTGCTTCTCTCTATAATGCCCTTTGAATCAATTTTATTGATTATACTTATGAGAGTAACGAGAAAGGGTATTTGCTATTTTCCATATCAAAGCTTTGCTTTTATAAACACAAGATAAAATAAAATAATAGCTGAGCAAAGCAAATACATTTTATTTAAAAACTAAAAGCGTGTAACGGTTTCGCCAACTAACAACTTGGCTTCATCACACACACTAAATCACATAAACAACAAATTTCAGTTTCTGATAGGCTCTTTGCCATCCAATCCCGTACCGACTACACAAAGCGAATTTTTAATTAACAACAATCACTGATTCCTTCTCACCCCCTGTTCCTACTACATCTAAGCATACAGTCCCAAAATAAGCCTTGTCCAGTAGAAATTATTTTAAACGTGAATATAAGAAAATTAAGTAAAACGAAGGTTAGAAAAGTAAAAGGGGCACTAAACATAATAAATAAATAAAATATAAAATAAATTTAGAAAATCTACGTCTTACTTCTTATTTGCGTCTAAAAAGCTCTTTTGAATTCGGCGTTCTTCCACCATGGCTCAACATCACAAGCGGATAATTCAAATATATGAATGCAGGCTGTAGCAAAATGTTATATCTATACTTAATTATGTTTATAGGTGTACATTGCTAGCAGAAAATGCATTTTGACGGCACATTGGGAAGTGCCGTTTTCTAGAGCCAATTAATTGATAGGAATAAATATACTTTTTTGATAATTATCATAAACAGCTGCTGCGAAGGGTACACATTTTCTCAAGAAACATACAGTGTATCCTTGATTTAAGCTGTAAAAATACGCTCTGGAAATCTTTCATTCTACATATTTGACCTTTAGAACATAAAACAAACCCAATAATTCTACGCAACAAGATAAACATGTATGAAAACGGGTTGAATCGAAACTTCTTTTAAAAATTACTACCTTCACAGGAGATCCGTACGTTCCCCATAGCAACTTATCCACTTCTCGTTTCCCAACGTAGTTCCTTCGTAACATAATCGTGTATTTTTCTCTAACTTATTCTTTACGTTGTATACTACCTTCTCCATTTTTCTATGGACACATCCTCTGAGGTGGTTGTTAGAATTTTAGAACAATGAAATGTTTACGTAGGTCACATCCAACATAATCCTTAAGTGATCTCTTAACACTGAGACTACAAACAACACGAACATTTGATTGCCTTCGCGTAAAATTATTTTTAATTTAAGCAAGATAATATTTTATATGCACGCGAGACCATAATTCAAAATTAACGTATTTACCTGGCGCTAGACAAAGCCTCCAATTCATATAGGACCACGATGGCTCAGTGGTAGAGCGCTCACTTCTGGTGCTTGAGGTCCTCGGTTGGATCCCAGCTCATGCCATGCGGGCTTTGTGGTGAACAAACGCTGTGTGCGTGTGTTTTCTCCAGTTTCCTCCCACTTTCTTCATTCTAACAATTCTTTAATCCGGCCTGGGCCCAAGTTGCCTAAAGGCCTTAAGTAAAATTCCTTTTCATCCAATTCATATCACCTCAAGTGGTGCTGGTGATTTATGGATCCAATTAGCTCCCGCTAGGACATTGGACTAAGCTATTTCCGGATCTGTTTCAGATGATACATGCTGGACCTTAGTAAAGAGTTTACGAGAATTTAATATAAGGATATGTGATCAACATGCTTGGTTCAACCTCACACGTGATGCGCAATTTCATTTCAATTTTTGCTTTCAGATTTGACAATCGAACAGGTACGAGGACTCGACATTCGAAATCTAAAAGAAAGGAAGCTATCGTAAAGTACACACCCATACACAAGCGTTGCAGTAAATGTACCTACCAGATAGAAAACTGATCGTGCCGTTTTCTCCTGCTCTTTTTTCTTCTTTTCTTCTTCAACTAGTCGTGTTTCCTTGCGAGTCAGTATGTTTGTCGCCGCAGCCGTCGAAGGAGTTTCTTTGGATATCAGCGAGAGAGAACTGAAAACCGATGATGAACTCTTTGGTTGGATCGTCGCTGCGCTTACCGGCTGGGTGAGAGAGGCGCTGGTTTTCGTAGGTGTGGAGGTGACAGTTGTAGTCACTGTTGTTGTGCCAGGAACTGATGTGTTCACAGCCGTCACAGGAAGATGCTACAAAATACAAACCAATTCGTTACCTTAACATGTGTTACCACAGAATATGTGAACGTTAAATGTAATCAGCAAAAGAGTGGCGTAATGATATCTTGTTAAAATTACCAGGCTATCTATAGACCTTTCCTAATGGAAGCTGTAAGTTGCTCCACCTAGTATTATGACTCAGGTTACCAACTTCAAAAATACTGTTTACCTCAACAAATAGGTGTGTGTTTTCAAGGTAAATTTCTTTACCTTACCAGATGAAACGATTGATTCATTATAGGTGGGCGTTGGTTGGGGTGTACTACCTTATCAAATTCTATGATCAAAAACACAAACTTAACTACTCATTTGTTGTAACGTATTAATCTTCCTGCGCACTTAAAAGTCGTGCGCAATAGCCTAACTGAAATATGCAATTCCTAAAGCAAAAGTAATGCTCATTAACTAATATACGGACACAAACAAAATATACTGAAAGGCATCATTTACATGTCTGAAAAGTCAAGACTGACTTCTTCCTCAAAAGCTGCGACTATCGTCGATGGCCGAAGTAGTCCTTGTGCCCGACATGTGTAAGTTTCGTTATCACCTGATTAGTCGCTGTCGAATAAAAATTTGTTCCTTTACAGGTTTTTGTGTAGTTCTAGTTTCAAAATGGAACAACAAGTGCGAAATCAAATTCTGTTTTAAGCTTGGCAAAAGTGCGACGGAAATCTACGAAATGATGAAAGCAACGTACGGAGAGGATGCACTATCACGTGCAGTAATATTTCAACTGGTTTAAGCGGCCAACAAAGATAATCTAAAATGCCTCAATCAAAACCTGGTTGAAGACAATGCTCATCGCATTTTCCGATTCCCAAGGCATGAATGATCCAGCACAAACTTGTGCCCCTACGTCAAACTGACTAGAGATACTGAAACGATTGGGAAACTTTATGTATGATTTGAACATTTTTTCCACAACGACCCATGACTAGATGAGACACTGTGGATACTTGATATGAATGAAAACTGATAAACGTACAAAACGAACAGACTTCCTTAACTGATAAGGCAATGCTTTTTCTAGTTCCTGCGTCATTCTCATTAGATACTTGCCGCACATAAAGAATGTATACAGCTGGCACTTTTAAACATTTTAAAGAAAATCATCAGTATCAACTATGGAACGAAGTTTACTGACGAGACAGAAATTTCCAAATATTTTCAATTTCTCTATGAATTTATTTTGTTTCCTACTAACCATTTTTGGTGTTCGGTTAGAATGAAAATATCAGTAAAAGAAGATGGTAGTAACACTTCACTAAATAATGGAAACACTGGATAGCTCAAAGATACTTATATTACCCCTTGAAATTCCTATTTAAACCAATGCTAAAAATTCAGATTTAATTCGGCTTTTCGAAGTCCAAAAAAAAAATAGCTAATAGCTAACCCTTAATTCTACGAAGTTCAAAACAAAACAAACCTCCAATTTTTGAACAGGTAATGGAACAAAAAAAGGGTGTTGCAACTGTTTCTTGTTACCCTGTGAATGACTACAGAAAAGACAGGATTATCCACCGCTATTGTTTACAGGTATGCGTCGATCACTACCTTCCAAAACTAACATAAAAAATGTTTAAAAAAATCGTAGTGTTTGTACAAACAGTAGATACTACAGGACTCGTTTTGCACTCGCAATATCGAAGGGTGAAGCGTATTCTTCGATTCCTGAAGCCTAAATTGTAAGTGAAGAATTGTTTTCAACTTAGGTTAGACAGGAAAAATCCAGGGCACGTTAATTACTTACATAAAATACATTTATTTAAATTGGAACTTTCCAGAAAATGCGTTTCTTTGATAATTCGAATTTTTATTTTCTCGAATTTCCTTTGGATTTCGTAACATCCCCCTCCGCCCTCCAAAAAAACTTGATATACAGGAAATAAAGGACAAATTTACCTGACCTGACTTTTCACGATAACAAGGTACATGATTACACTTACAATCAGTATGCCTCCAGAGATTTTCGATAAAACATTACTTTTCTTCAAACGCTCTGAAGGCTTACGGATACAAGTCTGATTCATATATTGCGTTTCGCAAAACAGCATTCTCCTACTTACAGAAAATACTGGCAGGAAAAATTGAATTCACTTAATGGCTGTAAGCGAGATAAACATACAAGATTCCTTACCTGTCCAGTTGGAGCCGTAACATTTAAAGGTGGAACCCTCATCACAGGTCTAGCCATTGACGTTTGATTCACCATTGTTGGAAGCCCTGTAGATGCTATCCGATTTACTGTAGTAACTGTGGTTGTAACGATGTTGCTTACTGGTCTCGAAAGAACGGTCAAGCGTTGACCACTTGAGGTTAAAACTGAGAAAAAAAAATAAAATAAAAAATAAGTAATCAAAAATTAAATAAAAAGTTTACTTGGAAGGTAGAATGAAATAACCGAACAATCTGTATTGCATAAATCTTGCTCACCATTCAATATCAAACGCATTTTACATTGAAGATGTAAATATAAATAAATTTAACTTAAATAAGTTCTCATCCATCTCAAGGATTTGGGTTTGATACCTGTTTATAACGTAACTATCAAATAAAAATGTAATTTGTTGGAACC
>JAGDQP010050406.1:0-14253 GCA_022664845.1 Lepisma saccharinum | reverse complement strand
GACAATGACATAAATATGTGCAAGGAGCGAGGTATTTTCAAAGCATAAATAGCAGGTTTAAACTTCCGTAGTTTTTAAAATTACTAGCCTAATTGAATGGATAATGAAAAGAATAATAAGCTAAAGTGAATGGAGTCTATTACAAATTCATGATCTTAGTAGAACCATTGAATCCATTAGCATCTGTCAAATTTGACACATGAAACTTTAAGGTACATTTTAAATCAAAACATGCAAATGGTACTGCAAAATACACTGTGAAAATATTGTTGTTGTTTTGTTTTTTCACCACAGAAAGAATTGATTTACATAGAACATGTTTACGTTCTGTAACTTTTCCGGTAAATTCTGCAGAAATGGTCTTATTTTATAAACATCATTGTTTGCTTCTTTTATCTCGACATTTTTCCCTTCTTTGTGGAGACTATTGCCGCTCTCTCGCCAGATAAGTAACGGCATTGTTGTATATGTTTGTAATGTTCATAATGTAAGTTAACCTATCTCAACATTAGCGTAATCTTGAAAAATTCTTACACATGAAGTGTTTTGACTATAATAAAACATTAAATCAATAAGGTTAGTAATGGAGAATTCAAACTTCCCCATAACAAAAGAGATTAATGGTACTAGTAATGAATTTTTGTCATGAAAGCACTTTGGATATCCTTTTATATTGAGCCACAATGCCTTCGTCAAGGTCACAATTTCAATCTGTAATACCAAGTATGTGCTCCGCTATTCGGACAGGCTAATAAATCAGTCAATAGATCCTGATTGCTATTTATTGTTAGTCAAAAAATTATTCCACTAAAGTGTAGCATTTGTGATGTATCCCTCTTTGTTCTTGATGCATTATGTTCCATTTGTAGAATGAAAATCATTAGCTTCGGTTACTGATACATAATAACTTTAATAGTCTTCGATACACTTCCTTTATGTATAGCTTTTTCTTTAATAGCATTCACACGTTCAAAAACAACATATTTCTTTTCGATCAATTTTTCTATGCATTTGTTCGTGTGCAGATCGTTTGACTCCATTTCTTAGCGTCATACATTTGGTTGTTTATTAGTGGACTCCAATGCTGGTAGTGACTTTAACATAGATAATACATGGGTAACTAATAGAAAACATAAATTTCATTAAGCATATTTGGAAGTTTAAAAAAAATCAAAGATGGTAAGAAAGTTTGTCTATTGTATTGAGGTTCTGTTTATGATATTGACACTACGGTTTTATACTTTTGTAGGTTTACACAAGCATTTCATATTGTACTAATTTAGTAGTGTGTTTTGCCAACCTTCATCAACAATTTAACGAATAGCTAGTTCACAAATTTGATGAAATTTAAAGTTAGTTAATGCTTTTTTAATTTATAACGAAAATATTTAAAACCTACTTTGCTTTTTTTTTCGTAACCTAAGTTCTCGTAACCGCAGCCGACAGCACTGAAAGTAAATATTCCATGAAATAATTCTCACGAGTTTTCGTGTATAATTTTCGTAATAGGGTCATTAAAGGAAGCTGCGAGAATTATTGAAGACTGCGCTACTCACTGTGTACTTTCATAAAATATGAAAACTAGCAATCTAAAGAAACTTATGAAGCACTTGGAATGTTTAGTACAGCTTACTCAATCATGAGATTGTCTTAGTTGAAGTAGAACAGAAGAAAACTTCAATTGTTTAGAGGTGCATTCTTCCTGTCTTAGGCTTCCAACTAAGGAACCGTAATTAATTGGAAGTGGAGGCTACAATGTTCAAATCAGTTGCAGCATATTATGAAACGTTTCTATGGCTGAACATATCTCTCCATGTATATGAGGAAGAGAAGACACTATACAGTACTAAAATACAACTGAAACGGAGATACAGTTCATTGTTATATTATTTATGTATTACGTTGTCATTACCAGTAATGATTATCTTGTGATTATTTATTCAAATCAGTTTTATTTTCCCGAACGTACATTTGTTCTTGTCATAGTGTAATTTGAATGTTAAGTGCTTATATATATATATACAGTATATATAATAATAATAAATCACAGCCATATTCAATCCACCAGTGGATGAGGCCTCTCCCCGAAGGGAGGAGTTGGTCTACTGCTCCCACGCTGACCAGACGGGTTGGGAGAGAGAATATATATATATATATATATATATATATATATATATATATATATACAGGGTGCGGAAAAACTACGTAGCCAAATTTCGGGAGGTAATGCTTCTCATTGAAAGAAGCGAAAAAGACTTAATAACTTGGAGTAAATTTCGCCCCAGTGAGGAGCTACAGCGTGCAGAAAGCGTGGGAAAATGATCTTTGGAGCGTCCTATTTCCAAATCGAATAACAATGGAGGTAATGAGGCTTGGTGCCGTCACAGACTTTACACCTGCTCGTTACAAAAATGCAGATTTCAAAATTGTGGAATGGTTGCGCAGGGATTACCCAAAGTAAGTGGGGGATTTTGAGCAAGTGCCAGAAATGCGCTGAAGTAAAGATGGGTCAAAAGATGCATGAATAGGACGAGTATCAAGCAACGAACAATAATCCGTTTGAGACAGGCCGAAATCTCGCACAGATGTCCTATGGCGAACGATTTTGTGTAACTATTCGTGGTTGCATAACAACCGGGGGGCAGAAAATACATGTTTGTATCGAAAGGTTAGCTTAGTTGTCATGAGTGAGAGAGAATGTTATTGTGTGGTTGGATGACGATGATTATGTACTTCATCACAAAAAGAAAGACTTCATGTTCATCCGGCCGTGAAGCAACAGGCCGAGTTCGCACTGTAGTCCTTTTTGCCACGTCAAACGTAATGGTTTGGAATCCATGTGAAACTGTATGTTTCGTGCTTGTGATGCCATAGCAATAGAATGAGAGGCAACAGCAAACCACAATCGATTAACTTTAGTGGGAAATACACTCACAAATAAAGGGTGCGGATAAGTCCCGTGAGAAATGTGAGGTGATGTACCATCCCAAGACAAGCAAAACTTGTAATTATGGGACCGACAATGTGCAGTGTGTTAGATACAAAGGTGCAAATGGTGAGCACTAGCAGCGACTAACGTTACAAGATAAAACCAAGATAGCGCGAAGAGAAACCATACAAGTTAAATTGCAACTAGGGAAGTCACAAAAATAAGTACTCAGGAACGTAATGGAACAAGATAAAGCGTCTGTCTGTGAG
Source organism: Lepisma saccharinum (assembly GCA_022664845.1). NCBI lineage: Eukaryota > Metazoa > Arthropoda > Insecta > Zygentoma > Lepismatidae > Lepisma > Lepisma saccharinum. Next base: position 11,055 of record JAGDQP010050406.1, on the reverse strand, counting down.
GTCACAGTAGCAACTTCCCATTAACTGATATGGCATGACATGGCACTACATTGGTTATTCGAAGTAGTGCAGAAGCAGAACAGCATATGAGGCACAGGCTGCAGCGTTGCTAGCTCGGGATAACGACCTCTAAAACAACAATAACGTGATGAAAGTAGGTAGTGTATTTCGTACAAGTTATCGACAACCGAACAATCTTGTACGTATACAAACTATGGGGGTAACACACAAAAAACGAAAATCAATACAGTAAGCTAACGCAGTAAGTGTCTGAAACACGTAGGTATATCGGTGCAAACCTTAATAATGCCAAAGTCATTAAACGAGTGCAATCAATCCACATGCTGAATGTCGAAAGTGTATACCTAAAAATCTGTGGTGGTGAGTGAAGAAATACACCATGTCACTAAAGTTGTGAGTAGGAAGTACTGATACACTTGTGAGCAATCCTTGCACAATCAAACCAGTGGTCCAATATTGCCACCTTCCACATCCAAACACAGAATGCATCTGTTCCGAAGGGACATTATTCATGTACTCTCAATTTAAATAAAATAAGTTCCGTAAGGTTCAACCCTCTTCTCTTCAATGTTATTTATAGATTTCTATTCAACAGTCGAGAATTAAAAATAGGAGGCGGTATTATTTGTAATTTAACGTACTATGAATCATTTGTCTCTTTGTAGTAAGTAACTCGTTACTTACGTTTTTTAGTAAAGGAATAACACATGAATTTAGTGTAATTGAGACTGATTTTGTACGCTTATCCAATCAGATGCTATGAGTCTCACATAATGAAAAGAACAGCGTCTAATACATATATAAACAACTCTGCCTAGTTTCCATCATTCACAATACCGTTTGTGGGTTATGTATTTCAATCACAGTAATCAAGCCCGCAACATCATTCATTCATTCAATGATTCATTTAGAACAGTGTATACAAAACAGAAAGACCTCTCTGAAACTGGTTGGAAGTGTGATTTTTTCCGCTAATCATCTTGAAACAAACATTCAAGCAATTTACTTACACGGACATTTTTCTTTGAACCAAAAATGTTTGGATAATAAAAAGTGGGTAGATAAGCAGGCCCTGACTACATAAAAAGTAGCAGACCTTTGTTCTGGAACCGATACACTACTACATTGTTGTCTCAGGATACCTTGTTCTTTCACAGAAATATGTTATTTGAATTAATTAATTTTAATAATTGGACATACATTTGAATATATTTTTATTTCTAACGATGTTCCAAATAGTTTACAGTGATATGATTGTAGAGACATTATTAATATATAAACCCTCAAAATGTACATTTCAATTAACTAATTAGTAATTTCAAATATATTTTCTTATCTTTACAGATATTTTTTATAAAAAGAAACTTAATTGGAAAAATACATTCCTATGAAGCATTTGCTATGCTCTTATTTTTCACTCAACAAACTTATGTGTTGTGTAGGAACACGTCAATCACTATTCCAGTCGAACAAGACCGTTTTGACCAACTTACAGATTGTGTCACAGAGTTAATACCTACGTACCTAACAGGTGAATGCTTTCTTGTCACTGGAGATGAAGTAAATGAAAGTATTATCCGTCAGTCCACTGTTTTCCTTCATAAACTTGCACATGACAAAGTTGAAGCACCGATGGTGATTCTCAAAATTAGTAACAAAATTTCAGACAATAAATATGCAGAAGAAACTATTATGAGTAAATGTAACGAAATTGTAATTTTTGTCAGTAATCTTGAATTTCTTTATAGCTTAAAGCTGTTACCATATTGGAATTTCACACCCAGAATCTTTATAATTATCACAGTTAAGCCACCTGCTAAAGAAGAAATGAGACTTTTGTTCCAACATATGTGGAAGCACAAGTTATTAAATGTAGTACTTTTCACCTTGAAGGGTACAGGATCTGGATATAAAAACTTCATCCACATAACTAGTTTCAATCCATTTATCATGGATAAGAGCGGTAACTATGAAACCATTCGTAACATTCTGTATGGTAGGAATTGTAAACTGTTAAATAACAGAAACCTTTTTCCAGATAAAATGTTGAACCTTCATAAATATCGCATTGTTGCAAGAGGATATCATAAATTTCCTGATCTCTTGTCTACTCCGATAGGCGGTTATGACTTAGAAACCATTTATTCGATAGATGGTGGTGTGGATGGTAATACGCTAAAGTTATTGGAAGAGTACATGAATTTCACATTATTGCTCAAGGGTTCCTTTCACAGTTTTTCGGAAAATATTTCTTGGTCAAGATTTCTTGATGCCATTTACAGAGGAGACGGTGAAATATTCATGAATGCACAACCGTTATATGAACGAGATGTTATGGTTATGGATTACACAACACCGATTGATTTTTTTCCTATTAATTTTGCAGTACCCACAGCACAACGTGTGCCATTTATGGAATGTCTTCTGCTAGCATTCGAGTCAAATGTATGGCTTTTAATTCTGATATCAATACTAGTCAGTGGAGTAGTGATGCTGATTATCATACGTGTCGCACGAAAAAGAGAATTCCTTCTGAGAAGACATAATCCGTTTCTTTTAGTCTTCTCAGTATTTTTACAGGTTTCTATTGATTTACCTGTGAAGCCGTTTGTCAGAATCTTCTTCGCGACATTTACCTACTTTAGTCTTGTTATAAGTTCAATTTATCAAGGACATTTAGCTCGTGTATTCACAGTGGCTGTTTACTATCCTCAATTGAATACATTGGAAGATGTAGCCAATGCAAACCTTCTAGTAACCAGTTACCCAGACCATGAAATTGTAATAAGAAGCTCTACAAGTCAAGCAATGCAAAGTATGTATGCAAGATATCAACCTAACACGGATATACCCGGCATATTAAATCGCATAGGTCATCAGAGAGACATCGCTCTTTTTGAGCCAGCCATCTACCTGCAAATGTTCACCGTTGATCTTAATCTTACTGGATTGGTACATATTGTAAAGCAACCTTGTATTGTGCACTACCTTTCATTTTTCCTAACAAAAGGATCGCCATTGCTTCCGAAATTCAACTGTTTAATTCGAAAGGTTTTGGAAGCAGGATTACGGCAGAAATGGCTTCAAGATTTAATGCTCGAGGATTTGTTGAGCAGCACTGGTTATGCAGCACAGTCTTATGACCACGGAGTGGTTGTATTATCGCTTAATCACATGTACATGTGTTTTCTGGTTTTAGTGGTTTGTCTTTGTTGCAGCTTGATTATGTTTTTCCTCGAGTTAACTTTTGGCACTTTGTTCTCAACAAATCGAAGAGTAAGATCAATACTATTCAATGCCAGAAAGAGAGCCGCCAAATAATCTTCCGATAAATAACAACCGCAATTGATATACCAAGAATGATTCTTGTTAATAAATGTTGTTTCTTTGGACAGATTATTTTCGTATAATATGTTTCTTTTTACTTTATCTGTTGGTTAAATTTGATTATACTATTTATCAAGTGTATTTTGTTAATATCATTTTGATTGTTCATTCGGATCTGCTAGTTAATTAGTACGTCTGCTAGTCAATTCTTAATTTCATCCTGTTATTCGTGTGATTCAGTACTTATCATGCTGTAGGGTATAAAATCTGTATTAATAATGAAGAAGAAGAACTTCTGGATTCCACATATCAAATTCATTTCACCTTTCATGTTTCCGTATGACGATAAAGAATGCTTATCCTTGTTGATTTCAAATGTTGGAAATCAATTTTGTGTTACCATATAGGTGAATGCTTTAAACTTCTAGTAAGTCAAGTATTGTTCAAGTTTGTACTGGTTCTCGAATTTGAATTTGATTTCTAAGACTTTTAGGCAACTTTGGCTCAGGGAGATTGTACTAGTTATCATTTGATATGTTTCTTCTCTGTATATGCTCTTGTCAAGTGTGTGGTGAAGAACAATTAGAATTAGAAGAATTTTAATGTCCAGGAATTATAAAGAAAGCAGTAAGACTTTTATATGTACGTGGAATGAATTTATATTTAAGAAAAACAACAAAAGTTTGATATCATCCTCGCAGCTGAAAAGACCTACATACTTAGGTTACTTAGTAACAGGAATATAACAGTAATCTGAGTGTATTACGTAGTGCTACAAGACTTTTTGAAATAAGATATAAATTGAAAGAATGTTGCTCGGAAGACAAAATAATTATTATCCGATTTATTAAACGAAGCTATCTTCAAAATCTAAATATTAAATGATATTTTCTGATGAAGCCACGTGTTCGCTTGCTGGTGTTGAAACTTTCTTCTTAAGTTTTCAGAATAACTTTATGTAGACAGCACTAGACAAAATTAGTGGTGATTATCAAATTACAGATTACACAAAAAGTTCAAAATCAACTGACAAGGGACTAAAATCTCTTAAACACTCAAGGAGAACAGTACAGTCCTATATTTCAAGGAGGAGTTCCTAGATGTTGATTTAGAATGACGATAAAGCAAAGAAATCAGATAGTATATTAATCTGAACGCGAATAGTGAAACCTCGGGGAATTTTACCAATCATACATTTGTGTCAAATATAGTGTTATCCTTAGGTAGAGTAACTGATTTGGAGGTTCAATTTGTGTCGCTCAGAGTGGAAGACTTAACATGAAGGTTTGAAATGTTTGTGTTAGATATGTTAATATTAAATCTCTCTCCCATGACTCACCACAACAAAGTAGTTAATTGACATCTGTCCCGGTACGAAGTGTTGAACTCAGAGGCAGAAAGGTTGACTGCTTGGTGGTGATTAAATAGATAACAGGTGGTGTTATGAAAGCCACTACTCTGATCGTCTCAGTGGATGACTGTGTTTTATGGTTAATGATTTTAGTGACGCGCTCAATAATCCTATCTCATTTATTTTAACGATTGTAGATTATTGAACCAAGCTTGGGACGTTTCCATAAGATGATGGACATAGTATTTAAGTTTGACCTATATTTAGTGATCTTGGAAATATCTAAGTAAACACATACATTACTCATCAATATGATTGCGAAATCTGTAAGAATCTATTAATCTATCATTCTTGAGAAATAAGCTTCATATTGTCCAAATATTCACTCAATTATATCAAGGCCATGCATTAAACAGATCAGACTATTAGTCTCCTATAGTAATATTTCGTTAAGAATCCATAATTCTGTCAAAGTACCTTCAGGTATTTTTTGACACGCCTCAACGTCTTTAAAATTATTTTTATATCCTTAACCAAAAGGTAGTTAACACTGAATTGACACATGTGAAGAGGATCTTTGTAAACCTTTTAGTTCGGTGTTATCATGTATATGTAAACAAATATTAATAAATCGAAATTTATAAGTATCTATAGAGTGGATTGACAGGATGGAAGATGCCCGTCGTGAGGGGGGATCTTAGACTAGTTAAATTACATAACTAATACACTAGATAATCATCTTGTGAGAAAGATCCAGTCAGTATACTCTCTAAGGAGCTGAAGTGAACGTTGTATAATCTGTCACAATTTTAAACGAAAATGTCTCTTTATCTACATACAATTAATTTCCTGTAGTTAGTAAACAGTTTAAAACCAAACTAAACACCATCAAAGAGTAGAAAATGGGTACTTTTGACTGCCAAGTACTTGCTTAGATTGTATCACAAAGAAGCCATGTGTTGCTTAGACTGTATCGTAAAGAAGCCATGTGTTGCTTAGATTGTATCACAAAGAAGCCATGTGTTGCTTAGATTGTATCACAAAGATGCCATGTGTATGTACCTCTGTCAGTAAAAGGCATGAATTTTCGATATAAATTTCTGCAAAGTTTTGCTCTTCTGTTTCATTTAATTACACCACAATGACTTCTACACCCAAATCTTAGCACAATGTAAATGATCTTAAAATTAATCAGATCTCCTATATATAAAAGTATGTAAATAGTTTTTCTGTAGCTGAGTAACTGAGTGGAATAAACCTTTATGTATGGGACTTTACAATAATTAATTAATATCTCAGTCGTCTCTTTAAATTGTTCATAAAAGAAATATTGATTGCACTTAGTAGATCGATACATTCACGTCATTTAAAGAAAAATAATAAATCATAGAATCTGTACCTGAAAGCCTGTACCCCGTAAGCTCAATTCTGGCCAAAACTTGATTAACGCACTTTTGTACAGTATTCGGAAGGCCTCAAGTAATGGTTACTTGATTCTTGTTGTAAACATGTTGAATAATGTAAAGGTAACTGTATTATGTAGTTTCTCCATTTAGTTTCTGTGTGAAAGGAAGTAGTTTTTTCCTTTTCTCTCGAAGACAAAGATTTGTGACTGGCTCTCAGGTACAGAAATAATACATCATTTGGAATAATAAGTCCATGATGTTCCTTCACCAAGTAGTAGCGATATGTTACTATCTACTTCCGAATTAAAAATAGGATTTTGGTCGACTAAGCAATAGCGGTTGCTGTTTCCGCTCTGCACTAAGCAAGAATGGGCGATGGAAAAACATAGCATCAGTTACAGATAACGATGGAAATAAGTTGCTTATGGAGCTGATGTAAGCATTTACATTATTGTTTTGGACAAGTCTTAACCGACAGATATACCTCGAGAATATTGGTCTATATCGTTCCCTGCTATAAACTGTATAATCTTCATTTACTTATTAAGTTACGGAGCGTCACAGGTTCGATATAGTATGGAATTTATTTGTCTTTTAAGTGACTCATTAGAATCGTGCCATCAAGCAGCATGCAAGATGCTCGCAAAATATGACTACAAAATATTGTCTAACACGAACGAGTAGCTTCATTACCTCTATTTTGATGATTACTGATAAAGAAAGTAAGATATTGCTACTTTTTTCTACTTTTGTTCTAAAAATATATATTGTGGCTGATTACTCTCCTCAGTGCAATACGTTGACTTACTTGGAAGAATGCAAATTTAACCCCAGTTCCATAGTAACATTTTTCTCTGGGCTCAGTTGAGCCACAACTACCGGAAATAATTATGCTTCCCAGAGGTTGTTCGAAGAGCCAAAATAAAGTACTTGCCTTGTTATATCTTATGTTTAACTACCAGAGCATTGCACAGCTGCAGGATGTTATGGGTATATGGTTTGAAGTTATAAATAAAATGGATTATTGCAATGCATATTTTATTCTATTTGAAAATTTAATTATCTTGAGTTAATTTGTAAATTTATTGTTTCTGAAATTTAATTTTGTAAGACTGTTTTATATGTGTTATTGAACTATTTTGTTTATTGACATTAAAAAGATGCCATGCATGTTTGAGTAGGTAATATAATGCGGAAAAGGAACGTTATAATCAAAAGTAAATGTGTAAAACGTTAGTAGAAAAATTGTATGTAAAATTAGACATTTGTGATGTAATGGAAAAAGTTTTTTTTTTTTTTTAGTCAGGTAATTAGTTTTCTGAAGATGTAAAGACAAAGTATTATGGTAGGATTTGTACCAAGGCTATTTTATATAGGCGCATCTGGCTACGTGTAGCAGCTCGTTAAGATTGTATTTTTTAATAAATCATCATCGCTTTGAATACCTCTTCTATGTTCGTCTTCAGCTTGGGACTGCTATGCCTTTCAGTAAGTACTCTCAGTCTCAAGATTGTCCTGGAGTTGAGCAGTAGCCTCCAGTGCACTAAGTGTGGTGTTGATTTGGAGCAGTGCTGCTGGATGATCGTCAAAGAGTATATGGTAATCTTACACCTCAGGTCAAGGTAGAATGTCACGGAAAAGGAACACGGAGATATCATATATATAGCCAGAGCATTTGAACTAAAGATTATCTATTAAGATGAATCGACGACGACTACAAGGAAATAGCGAAGGGATGTTATGACTTACAACGACGACGACGATATTAGAAGCTCGTTGAAGGAACGTTGGCAAAAGGTGCTGGATGCTGGTGGGGATTAATTTGAGGACTAAAGGCAAGTGATATTTTCTGTATGCCTCTCTGTTTATGACTATCATAAACGGTAAGAACTTTTTCCGTTACCTTGTACAAGGTAGGTCACAGACTATTGATCGGAGATTTTGAATAGGTACAGAAATATCGCCAGACCCTCTTTCATATGTGAATTTGAGGAAGAGGAGTAGGATGGGACATTTTTCACACACTTTCTTTAGTTTGTTCTTCGAAAAGAGGTTAACAAGTTGCTGAGATTCTAAGAATGCGATCTCCGGTTTCTATTAAAGAGAGCCCTGGACTACTGCGCTCAATGGACACCCTTCCTGTTTCAACCCTACAATACATCCTCAGAAAGCGAACGTGCTACGTATTTGAGCGAACGTAGTCCACTTGCGTTAATTGCGGAAATGTACTAAGGTATAAAAAAAAAAATATCAGTATGTTAACTCTGTGTTACTGAGTTTTCTATGACATATTTCTCAAGAACTTGAATTATTTTTTTTATTACCCTTCTTAATTAATTTTAGAGAGAAACGTATCTATTTGTTCTCTAACCTAATGTGAACTGGAACCAAATAATATTTTCTACATGAGCATTGAATAGTAATGATTATGCGATAGAGAATTCAAAAGAATCCGCAATGGCTTTCTGGTGCGGGCCCAGTGTAGTACTTGCTTAAGCCTCTCGCGGGGATCCTTCAGCATAAGTCTGCTAATGGCGTGTAGTCGTAGTGCTACATACTTTTCTTTGAAGCGACTCGCTTATTCGCCGAATTTTGTGATGTATAAAATTGATGAAAAAACGCGGCTAAGTAGTTCTATTTTCCGTTAGCGAATGAAAAAAAATTGTGAACTGATTTCAGAAAACTGTCACAGAACCATTGATGAACTTGTTGATTTGTCTGGTATGTCCTAGAGTTCCTGTCAGCGGATTTCCAGCCAGGTATTTCAAATGAAAATAGTTGCAGCCAAATTCGTGTCCTACCAACACACAAATTGCTGAGCATGAAATAATTTTTAACCAAATACAAGTCTCGTTTTTTCCACATCCGCCATATTCACCCGATCTTTATCTGTGCGACTTTTTCTATCAGCTCAATTGAAATAAATCGCCAAAGAAATACGTTTTCCGCACGTGGAAGAGGTGAATAAACATGTCAGAAATATTAAAAAGGCATCATTTTGCAAAAATTTCAAAACTGCTTCGAAAAATGGATAGGACATTGAGACCGTTGCATTCCATCATATCGACAGTACTTTGAAGCAAATTCAATTTGCAACACCCAATGATAAATACACAATTTTTTATTAAAATATTCCAGCTTTTTTTAGGTCTTCGGCCCCCGTAGCTGGCTGCGCCCCCAACTTCGAGTTTTTGGGTACTTACGCCCCTTTATCGTAACCACTCTCCAGGACACTGTGATTAAATGTTGCAAATTTTTTCCCATACCCACCACCCGTGGGAATGAGATATTTATTGAAACATAGGGAAGCATTACCATATTTATTGTAACTTACAGCAAATTTGCTTCCTGCTGGCGGCCCTAAAATCCAACACCACCAACCCTAAGGCTCGAACATCATCTGGTGTTTTGCTCGGATTTCACAGCTTTTTATACGTGTATATATATATATTGGGTTCGCCTCGCTGGGTGTGCTGCCCCAGAATTCCGTGTGCGCCAAAACTTCAAATTTTTAGAGCTACGCCCCCTTTATTGTGATCAGACTTTGTGGAGACAGCGCCCCATGCTGTGCAGACCTTTTCCCATATCGCCTCGGGGGCTGCACGCTCATAGCGGTGGTTTGATCCATTTATTGAAACATTTTCGTAATGGTACACCTTCGTACCAAATTTCATTTCTCTAGCTTTGGTGGTTTGGAAAATGGTATTTGGGCGGCTATGTTGAATTAAAGAAAGCGATTTTTAAAACGTTTTCTTACATTGCCGTTACCTACTTGTGATGGTACACCTTCATACCAAATTTCGTTTCTATAGCTCGAATGGTGTGGAAAAAGTTTTTGTGCGGCCATTTTGATCCAAGTTAACAACTTTTTCAAAAATGTAAATTATTCCTAAACTACTCTTGTTAATACACCTTTATGCCAAATTTCGTATCCCTAGTTCAAACGTTGTGGAAAATGGATTATGAAGTCAGCCATTTTGGATTCAAAATGATGTCTTTGCAGATATTTTGTAATCTACTAGTGATGATATACCGTCATACTTCGAAATTTCATATTTCAATTTTTAACATCTTTTTTCTTACAGAACCTCAAAAACGCTGATTTCGCAATAAACTCTTGTTCCTGTATAACATGCTGACGTTTCGTGACACGTGGAACTCGGCTGCATGCACTGCCGTACGTGTTGATACTCCCCTCGATTCGCTCGCGTCTTTGCGCCAAGAATCCCACGTCAGGCCGCGCATCGAACTTGAGGAGTTTGGAGGAACTGCGTCTTTTTATCACAACCAGAATCTGCAGTGCACTGCGCCACATGATGCAGATATTCCCTCATACTCCAGAGCTCTGCGTCCGAATGGGGAAATTTCCACATTCTGCCTGTATAACATGCTCCTAGCAGTGCTAACGTTTGTGACGAGTAAAACTTGGTGGGACACGCAGGAGTATTGGAAGTTGGCGCGAGAAACTAGGCTCATCCATATTCCATTTCACCACTTTTTAAGGTTGAAGGAGTTGACTGGACAGTTTGCACCCCTGGTGCTTTTGCTCGTATTTCGCAGCTTTTTACACTTGTGTAATGTATATACTCGCTTCGCCTCATTGGGGCGCTGCTCCCAGTATTCCAAGATGGCCTCGCTGGGGCGCACCCCTTTATCGCAATCAGGCTTTAGCTGGGAACTGTACCCTAGTAGGGGAGACGAGCCGAATTTATTCTAACCTACTCGTAATGGTACACCTTCATACCAAATTTCGTTTCTCTAGCTTCAGTCGTTATAAAGTGGGGCTTAGGCGGGCATTTTGGATAAAAGATGGACACATTTTTAACGTTTTCTTATATTTTCGTGACATACTCGTGATGATACACTGCCATACCAAATTTCATTTCTCTATCTCGAACGATATAAAAAATGATATTTCAGCTGCCATTTTGAATCAAAGATGGTGAATTT
>JAGDQP010050405.1:0-14254 GCA_022664845.1 Lepisma saccharinum | reverse complement strand
AAAGCAGACTTTCAAACGTTACCTGACATGTTGTACGTACTTCAAAAGACCAAAACGCTATATCCGCCGGGAGAAGAAAGGAAGAGTTTGGGCTCTATTTCAAGTAATTATCTCAAAATTTGCCTGGTGCACACGGGATGAATCAGGAAGAGCCTGATCCAGAATGCTATGCGTAAACATAATTAGAATATTCATCAAACTGTCAGTGATAATCCATAGTCTACAACTTTTGTCACTTGATATAGGACTGAGTTATTCTTTTAACCACTAGCCCACGTATCCAGACAAAATTAGGTGATAAAAACACCACATTTTATTTGTTATCGTCGAAAAAATAGATTGACTTATATAACCTGCTTTCCTGCTCTTCCAGACGAAAGATAGGACGTATCCTATAGTCGATATCATTGCCTCTTACTTTCCTTTCACTTTTATATGAAGGGTTATGTGCATTGAGGTACCCTATCCATCAATATTCTTTCATGAAATCTTGACTACAATCTCACTGTTAAAACATTAATGATAAATAAATAGTTTATATTGTCATTTCACCGCTAACGGAATTAAGGTAGACGTATTCTAAAAATATTTTATTTAAGTGAGATTTCACTGATGAATAATATAGAAATACCTCACAGAGGAGAACTCAGAAAGAACAATATTAGGAAAAGTTTCAAAAATGAATGAGAAAAAGATGTGGTCACGCACAGTATATTTTTCTTGAAAAATCACAATATACATAGTTTAAAAAAGCAACAGATTTGTAAGTCTAGAGAGGGAGTTGTTCACATCGATTTACCGTGAAGTATGACGGAAACAGATATGGATGATTGTTGCGTTGCTTAGGAAACGCATCCCTGGGGGACCGTAGTGAAAGTTTTTTTTTATCTTCTCATCCTTCTTTCCAAAACAACCTACACCCTTTCAACCTCAAATCGTTAGAAATTGTCATGTCGCCAGCAGCGTCGTTTATTCTTCGACGTAGGTTTAACTTAAGCTGCTAAACTACATCATACAACACGAAATGATGCAAGGCAAGAAACGTGAGGAGTGTGAGTGAAGAGAAAGGTAACCAAGGAGAATATACTAAGATTTTTATCTAGTTTTTCTCTGGTGTATTTTATCTTAGAATATTGTAAATTCAATTATGTTATTCCTAGTCATATTTATAGAGTAAGGTATTATAAAATAAATGTACCGACTCATTTTGTTTTTCGATTCATAATCGACTCATTCATTACTGGAAATCCTGATTTTCTAACTAAGGAAATCTTAAACATTTCAGGACGTCCTAAGACAGTTGCAAATGGAGGACAGCCTAAGAGATTCCACATGCTAAGACACGTCACAGAACTCACCATTGATTATGGTCTCATACTACTGAACCAGACATAATTAATAAATGAGAGTGTGGTCCTATTATTTCCGTTTTGTGGGTTAGTGGGAGAGTTTGGCTTTTGTGTTGAAACTGTGGCAGAGTATGACAAGATTGTATCTTTTAGGTTAGTGGTGGATCCATAATGATGTGCATTGAGTTCATCCGAACATGAAATGGGCCTTATGATATTATCTTACTCCCTGTCTGTTGTTGACGACTTCATGTATGAACGAGTCCAGCAAATTTTTTGTACTTTTTATTGCTTTATGGTTGTACACATATAGTTGAAAAATCAATGTATTGACTCTAGGATAATGAAATAGCCACAACGGTCTCACATATGAACCACATCCAATACTTACAGATATTGGCTAAAAATTAAGACCAACGGTGAAATTCACAATCTTCTATTATTAATAAGAAATTGGACCACCGCTTGCCCTTACTACAGCTTTTACCATCAGGAAAATGAATTTATATAAATCTTGAACAACCTAGAGTGGAATATTGTGCCATGTACCACTCTTCCATTAGAACGTCCATCAATTGCTAAATGGATGTTGAAGGCGAAAATCTTGGACGCTTTCGTTGTTCCATAACTGCCTACAGTGGTACAATAATATTTAATTCTCAAAATTGATCTGGCCAGGAAATATGTGTACTTCATCATCGTGCTCATTAAACCATGATTGCACTTCCTCTGTAAAGGGGCGCATTATTGTAGAAACTAGCGCTCTTTTCTAGAAACAAACTTTGGACCATTGGATGAAATAATCGTCTACAATGTCATAGTATTCGTACCGGATAACAGGATCAGTCAGGTTAACAATGAGACCAACTGAAAATCACGAAATCTTCGATATCATGGTTCAATCGTCATTCTCGATAGTTTGAATGTGACACTTCCAATACCAGGCTTCTTTGGAAGTCCGCTACACATAAACAAGATTATTTGTTGAAAATAAGGCTAACGGTGATTCGTTTAAAATTATAACCCATTTTAAGTTCTTCCTGTCTTATATTCTTTGCATCAGTTTTTGAGGAGTTTGGCTTTGGTGTTCGAGATCAATCGTTTAGCAATCGCCACTTGATGATAAATATAAATAAGTTTTGTGAAGTTCTCGGCGAAAAGTTTTTGTGCAAAAAAAGGGTCGGCAGCATGGGAAATTACTTCTGCTTCTCTATTGCTGCGGTTGTTCGAGTTTGTTCTGCCACAAACCGCTTTAGCATTTGACAACCACATAAACCAACTTCGACTTTCGCCTACCATTCATCTTTAGAAAATACGGCCAAAAACCATTTCTTAAACCACTGAAGCTAGAGAAACGAAACTTGCTATGAAGGTGTACCATGAAGAGTGGTTACAATAAATGGGGCAAACCTTCCCTATGGAAGGCATCCCCACGGGTAGGGGTATGCGGACAGACCTACACCGTGGGGATGCAGTTTCCGGAAAGTTCGGTTACGATAAAGAGGCGCAGTCTTCCAGAAACAAGTTGCGGCAGTCCGCCACGAGGGTCTGGTGGAAGCGCCCTCTGCGAAGCGAAGCCAGCAATTAATTCCGAGTAAAAACACCAGAGGTGTAAATTATTTCAACAAAGTTTGTCAGCCCCCCAAAAATTGTGAAATGTAGGATGGATGAGCCAAGTTCCTTGGCGACAGCATGTAAGAGGAACACTGGAAATTGGCGCTAGGTGGCAAGGTTCATGGTGTTCTAGCCTTAGTGTTGGTGGTGGTGGGCGTGATGCGTTTTAGGGCCGCCACCAGCCTTATGGCTTGAAGATTAATAATCTTTCTACCTCACGCCAACTTCCAGCGTTCCTCTTACATGCTGTCGCCAAGGAAGTTTGCTCATCCACCCTCCATTTCACTACATTTTGGGGCAGACGAACTTGGTTGAACGTTTTACACCTGTGGTGTTGTTGCTCTGATCTAATTTACGTTTGTATCAGTTTCTCAAAGTGTTGGAAATAAGTTGAATCAACTGAGGTAATACTGAGGTGATCTCCGAAAGTACATTAAATCTGAAATAGTGTGTGTATTTTCTTTTAACAAACAGTTTAAAAACAGTTTTGACCTTAAAACGCCAAACGATTAGGAATGTGGTAATCTTTCGTTTGTCTTTCATTGTACAATCTGATTCCCAAATGTAACTTTGAGTTACCAAGTAAAAGAGTATAAATCATCTCAGTATATGAGAAAACTAAAATAAAACCTTAGCGCGTATTTCTTATTTCTTAAAATTGAATAGTTTCTTCAGTAATGTGTATCGATTAACTCTAATTATTTCCTTACTTTATTTTTCTTAGAAAACTTCCCTGTAAATATCAGGATATAAATTTTGTTGAAGAATTCGGTACATTATTATTATAGATCATGGTTCCAACCTAAATAAATTTCTAGACATTTTTCGTCATTAAATTAACAATTTAAATGCATAAATGGACAATTGTTCGATACGTATATTACGTAGAGAAAGATGCAAATCTCAGTGGTCGGGTTTCATCCGTAATACTTTCTTGGTACGTGGGAAAATGTATTGTCGAAAGCATACACGAAATTCATGTAGAAAGAGAACAACACACTGCTCTAGAATGTTAAGTAGGTAAGTCACTCTGATTTAATTTTATCTGTTATTTTTCGTATATATTTAACCCGGGAAATGCACCATAGGGCGTGCGCCCCAATGAATTTGATTTTTATTTTAAGACTGCAAACGCTTATTCATTTTTTGTAGCTGTCTGCTTGATCAATTTCTGCTGTAATTAAGATAGGCAAACCTTTTCTTCGAATGTAATAGTGCGTTTGGGGCATCCAGTACCTTAGGGTGCAATTTGTGTTTGTTTTACTCGCAGGTGTGACATATGAAATTATTAATCTGTCAAAAACTATAATGGCAGAATGAGGTATATTTTTGTATATTAGATGTGACGATTTTATTTTAAAGTAACTTTTGAGTACTGAGAAAGTTTTCGGAGATCTGTCTGATGTCAATAGTACACAATGGACTACCCCAGCACCACCTCGACCTTCCATGTGTCCACGGGCCAAGGGCAATAAAATAAAGGTTATTTTCATAGACTACATCAAAGTCCGTGAGTCAATTTTCCATCAATAGAATAATTTTCCATCAATAACATGAGTGAAATGTGTTAACAGGGTCCAAGACAAACTAAGTTTCAAGTGACGCTTAGAAGTAAATCATAGAATTTGTATTTTTTGTCTTTTTAAAGATGAAATTTCATGTTAAAAACAATTCAAAGTGTACACTTATTTTGATTTTGTTCTTAATATCATAAAAAGAATATAAGCAATGATTTACCATTGCTACATATTAAAGTATATTGTATAAAGGCAATGAAATGCGTTTTATTAGTCTGGGGTACTCTATGTTTCCTATAGGTCTATGATATTTACGTAACTTGAAAATAAGAGTGTACTTCCCGGGTTAACAGAGCATACATAACAACTATCAATGCTATATGCTATATCATTCTATATATGAAAAGGAATCATTTTCCGTCCAGTAAGTATAAAGTTCTTATCGTAATGCCGAAGAGTAAAAGCAAATATTTCAATTTATCTAAAATGCAATAAATAACTTTAACATTAATCGTTGATTTGGATAACGCATTTAACAATGATATTGTTACTCCGTGACAATAATGAATATTATTGTTACCATGCATTTTGAGTTGAACCTCGTTTGTGTTCTGTTTGTTTTGTAAGTATTTAGAGTCATATTCCAAGTTTTAAGATGGCACTTTCTTCTCGTTCGAGGTAATGTATTTGCTTTAAGAATTATTTTCCAGTAGAATTAGAAATCAATGGTCCAAGTGAAGCGGTATGAACTGGTTTGACGTACGGACTCTGGTTTTTGAAATCTAGAAGCATACCGTTACTGAAACATACGGTATGTATGCTCTTTTTATATGTCTAGGCGTATATTAGGAAAACATACCGTCTCTGTTTCTCCCCCACTTGGAACAGTGATTAGAATCCTGGATCCCAATATATAATAAGTCGTATAGGATCAACGTAATATCAGTACACAAAGTCCATGTTTATACTTATAAAAATAATATTCTTGGCTGTCGGTGTTGATAATTATGGGTGTTCTTCCCGGAAACAGATGTGTGAATCCGAGAACCTTGAGTAAGGTGAAAATTGTGGTGGTTCCTCATTGCCTTCCATTGCAAGAAGTTGTCCTAAGGATAGAGACTACAATTCAAAGTGAGGAGCCGAAACATGTGCATCAAACAAGGTATTGAACCCGACCCTCTTGATTGTAAAGCTGCATGCATTACAATTTGCCCATCGGAAGTTTAATGTTAGATTTGAAGTCTCCAAAGCGCGTAAGTATTTACTTTCATTTCACTCTAGTCTCTATTTCATTCAGAAAGTTATATAAAGACTCGTTACATCACAGTCATAAGTTTAGGTAACATTAAAAACCTATTTTATTATTTTAACATTCAAGTTTCTAAGACGATTTCACAGCTAGAATCTTCATTTTTTTTAGCCTAGTTTTTCTAGAGATACCACATTTACGTCTGGGAGAGCTTGTATGTTTTCATGAATATATATATAACTTGGTTAATTTCCACTAAATTAATAGTATTAGCATACTCTAATTGGATTACCTTGAAATAATCTTCTTGGAAGCGGTGGAGAATATTCAACTCAGGTTTGTTTCACAACCAAGTTCGTGTAAAGAAAAAAAAGAGAAATGGAATTCTCAAAACGTACACAGTGAGTTCTTCCTATCGTTGATGAGTTCATTGTATTACACACACTTGGTATGTAATGTAAAACAATATTATGGTTAGATAACCTTTAGTAAGTTATAATGTATTAGTAATTGTTATTCAGCGTTATTGTTCTTTTAATTCAACAGGTCGCTTGAAGCAATTCAAACCTTCCTAATTTGTTCATGTTTTCAACTTGACTATCATAGTTACCAATGGATTCCATGATCCTTTTCTCTTTCTTGTTTTCGTATGCCTAAACATATTATATTTTTAACATTCAACAACATACGAGTACTACTCTTATGTAATTATTGTAGTTACAAGTTTCATTTATTGTTTTCCTGTCTCTTCTTTGAGTAAGTGTATTACTATTTCTATCATCGATGAACAGTAATCCTGATAAGAGCAATATTAAGACAGGATTGGTACAAAATTAATTGTGACATCCCCACTAGATTATAAAATCTCTTTAAAATTACTTATCCACTTGAAATGATTTCTAATAAAGTTTATTCGCTAAAATATATGCCATTGGAAGGCAACATACTGTACGTGATCGTGCTTTATTTTCATGAGCGTCTCGAGATCGAAATTTTTGATCTGGAAGTGTAAAGAGACACAACACTGAACCTTCTTTAACCTAACCCATGGTTACTTGTACTAATCTAAGATAATAATCGAAATAGTACAATAAAGCATATACCAATATAAAGTATGAGCATATAGAAATTTTGAAATAAAAAAACAAACGAAAAATCGCCGATATTCGAACCCGAGTTTTCTACTCAACAAACCAATGCTCTATCCACTAAACTACGGTGGTAGAACCTTGCAAATACTCATTAGGAGATTTATGTTCACAGCACGTCTTGCGTAATAAGCCAGTGTACAGCATTGGGTAAAGTGGGTTCCGAAACACTACGCTCAGCATGGGACATGAGCTCGTAGTAGAGAAAGGAAATGTACTGACCTTTGCTCACCCTGAGGTTGTTTAACTAAAAATGTGCGAAAATTAACACTTCAATTATTTTTTATCAATCCGTGTTTAGTTGCTATCGTAAATGATATATTTATCAGTTTTATAAGTAAGTATATCTTTTCTGAAAATTTAAATATTATTGTAGCTATCGATATAAGAATGGTGTTTTCTGTTAATTTACTTCAAGTAAAAAATATATAATGTCATAAAGTGAACAGATACAAATTTATTTCATATAGACATATTTTTATGTGGAATATTTTTCGTAATTCACAATGATAAATTAACTTTTTAGGATATTATTTACATCATCATTGCCAAAGATACATGTTTAAAAAGATTTCATGCTGTAAGAATTGTACCATCGGAATGCACCAACATACCTGCATTATATAAATAATAAACACTAATTTCTTATGAGACCTAACAAGAATACAAGTAATAAGTATTGTAGATCATAGTCTGACAAAATTAGATAAAAATTATTTCAGCTTTCAGAATCTCTGCTTTTGTGATACATAAAGTAGTCTACATGTTAATTAATATAACATAATAGAATACATGAAAGTTAAAAGAAACATTTTAAATGTGAAATCTGATAGTTAACAAATAGGGGAATAATATTATACGTCTTATTAAAAACTCTGAATTCATTACGACAATATTTCTGATTTCTCTACAAATGCAAAGGGATATGTGTATAATATAAGTATCTGCAATATGCAAAGATTTTCTGAGGATTCATCATCTACGCATATTGTCATGAATCCTGTTCAGTAGCAAACAACGAATGCTGGAGATTCCTAATGCATTTCTTAGCAAGCCAGAAGTAAATGTCAGTGTTTTATATTCGATATTTGCAATACTTTATATCTTGATATCAGTTAACCTACGTATACAAGATAAGCGGGCAAGATTCTGGTTTAAGAAATGTTCCATCAATTTGCTGAGGCACTTAGTTTTAGGCAGACTTGAATTTGGATTAATTTATGACCCTTAGGGAAATCAGGTTCAGGTATAAAATTAATCTAGGATTAATCTCCAACATTAAATATATTTCATTTCTATTGTTTGTGCTCTTATGAGTTTAATATTGAAGTAATTTACAAAATATAATTTCATAGTAATTAGCACTAGTGTGCCAATTACTATCAACACAAAAGAAATTTATAAAGTAATTGGCATCGCACCGTTACTCACCATGGAAGTTTCAGATATAACAATTTTCGAATGGCAGTAACACTTTGATGGTTTCTAAGTTTGAAAATAAAGTAATGCAAATGAAAATGCAATTTTGGAAGTGAATGATTATAGTATGGACAATCTGTAACAAATTGATAAGAAATTAGACAATATTATAAATAACTTCCTCCCACAGCGAAAGAAGAAATTTCAATTGTGCCATCAGTTGTTGACCTAAGTAAATCAATTTATTCACTGTTTTATTATGTCAACACAAGTAACTAAAGTGGCAATTAGAATATGGGCACCGACAACTAAATGGTTTTCATATAAATAGTAAATGTTTACAATTTTCAACGTAAAATTACATTACAATGAAGATATTTTGTATGTTGAGGATCTTCAAAACAAACTTCCATTTCATGACTGGAGATTGCGTAAGTAAGTACCGTATCCTCACTTCTTGTAAATGGGCGTTCTAGGCCAGATTCCCAACGGTAACGCAAAATATAAGCCATCTAGTAAAAGTTTTATTTTCTTTCTTCACGACTTTAACACTATTTCTATTCAGAAAGATGTAAAGATGTAACGTGTAAACTTTCCACACATAAATCCATGTACCATATTCCTGACCTCCTTTCTTGTTCTTTCTCTACGTGTAGTTAGCCATATATCTAGAGAAAGACAGACAGATAGATAGATGTTTGTAAGTTGTGTATGCTCGAAAAGCATTTTCTGTTTTTTGCATTCACTCATCCACACACGTGAACACACATACATACACACACACACACACACACTGTTTCCTCTCTCTCTCTCTCTATATATATATATATATTGTATATATATACAGAGAGAGAGGAGAATGAAACACATATACAAATACAAAATTGCAACGAGAGGCATTTTCCTGCTTTAGCGAGCACCAACTGGCCATCACGCATCATTAGCAAATTTGAAGGGGGAAAGAGGTGTACAGACTGAAGCAAGCGAGTAAAAACTGACATGAAGTGACGGTGCATCAAACCCTGCAAAGAGATTCTGATGCGTTAAAGCCAGTACATAGCTCTTCTCTCTCTTATACACACTCACTCTAGTAGACGATGATCGTTAATACGTCTTTTTCTCTTGTGGACTGTCATAAAACCTCCCATTGTATCGTCGTCATTACTTTCCATGAGAGAGAGTAGAAATAAAATATAGAGATTTTTAGAAAATTACATGATAGCTTTCCTAAAGTTCTCCAGGGTTGGTTTCTAAACAAAACCCAAGGTGCAGTTAAACAAAATTGCAGTAAATATCCTCGAGCTCACAAAACATCATTCTTTTCTGTAATATTGAGATTATGACCGTGCTTTAATCAGAAATGTTTCTGATTTTGGGTATCTAATTTCAACTAATTTTCAAATAAATAATATATATATATGTATGTATGTATGTATGTATATGTAGACAACTAAAACAACACTTCCTACGGACATAAGCGAAAATGTGCATATTGAGAACAAGGAATGCGAAAATGAAGTTTAGAGCGGTGTGTTTTGAATGTAAAGAAACTCAGAGCTTTGGATCCAAGAATTCGTCACAGAAGTAAAAATATTCTATCCAAACATATATGCACAATTATGTAAACAATGCGCACGGAAATCCCAATAGAACATAGGAAATAAAAGAATATTCTTGCTACAAAATGTACGCCAGAAAGCGTCTCTGGGACTGTAGACAACACAAATTCTAGAGTCGGAAGTCGATATTTCATACAGATGCAAGATGGCGGGGAAAAAACTGCACTGTGCGTTGTTACATATCTCGACTAACAGATATTGGATTATATTTCTCATTCTCTGCAAAGTTAAGAAAGAGTCACCAATCAGACTAATGGAGCGGATGAAACGCTAGATGAACGGATGTCCATTATTCCTAACTCGTCTACAATATTTTACATGTGATGAGTGGAGAGGTGTTCCAATAATAAATGTAGTCTCGGAATCGAATGTTTGTGCTACCAATTCCACATGTTTACTCATTTGTTCGTCACTCACAGCAGTCAAGTTCCTAGACAGTATTTTCTAGTAAGACCATGCCCACTGGCTGCCTAATTTGTTGCTGCAGAAGCTGTGCTCACAGAGTTGAACGGGAATAATACTGTGGCTGCACAGGTAGCACGAAAATAGAATTTGTACTCCTAGTACACAGGTAGTTGTAGTAGTAGAAAATTCTGTATAATGAAAGCAGATATCATAAAATATCTAACATGACGTGAAGAAAAGAGCGAAGGAAATGTTTACAACAATTTCTAGAAGGAAATATTTACAAATAAAACAATTTGACGTGATGATACTATACGAAGTACTGACAGTTAGGTAATACAAATTGTTTGGAGACTATACAGTACTGGGTAATTTAAATGACATAAGAATATGTAACCACTTCTGAGGTACGATATCTTACATTTGAATCGCACATTGCCCATTCAATACCGGTAAATATTAATCTGTCTCTTATGTTCTTTTGCAAAGAAGCGTTCTAAAATTAGAAGGAAATATTACAAAGGTGCTTTGGTTTTTAAACGAATCCAATCGCAACCTACAGGATATGCCATTTTTCTTGAAAGCAAGAATGTGAATCCTGTACAAACACTTTTGAAATTCTAGGAGAATATTTGAATCGAAACGTCAGCAACATGTCAAATAAAATCATAGTCGCGTTGGGAACATTCTTTCTTTAAAATTATCACCAAGACCATACTAAGATTTCAATCATACAGCTTCGATCGCAGATAACTTTTGCTTTCCTATACTTGCAGTTTTGAATTGGTAATATTCGTGTGGCGAAAGTCAGAGATCAATTTGTCACGCTAGGGCTGTAAGGGGAGTTCGAAAAACACGGATCACATATTGAGTTTCTCTTTCAGTTACAGCTAATACATTACTCTGGAGAGCTATATTTTATCTCGGCATTTCATTTCTGCAGACCACCTTTGCCTTTTCTACTGCTAGTAGCTGTAAGATGTCACACAATTTTAAAAATTGTGTAGCAAAATGGTAGTTTATTATTCGCTATTGAAGGCAGTCCTTAAAAGATATATTGAGAGTATGTTAGGACTATCTTGATGTTAAGAAATTAAGTCCTGTTTGATATTATCTCATACATAAACTTTACTATAACATATCATTCATAAATCAGGCTTTGTCTGTACAAAATCAGATACCAAGGCAAATTATTACATTATTCAAGTGTTAATAAAATACACTGAGGTGCAAACGAAGAGAGAAATATCTGAGATTCGAAAAACATTTTTTTCGTACAAAACAATTATGAAGACATCTGTATAGTTGATCCAGATTTCGATTCTTTATCTTTGTGCTATTTTGAAGTATTCAAGGCAATTTTTACTAAACAAACAAACAAAAAAATAATAAATCCTGGCAGGCTTAATCCTGTAATTCTCATTGCTTTTCCTACACCTTCACTCACACTTTTCCTGAATTTTAAAATGGTGCGTTCCCACTTCTCGCTTGAATGGTAGCCTTCAGTGTCTGAGACATGTTTCTAATAACCGCATTAATATGTTCTTGGAAGATGAGCTCCCATTTGTCACAGATGACTTCCTGCAGCTCTGACAGGGCATCTAGAGAATGATAACGGAAATGTGTCCCTAAAATATCTCACACACGTTCAATTATGGTGATATCAGATCTCGTGCTGGCTATTTCATAGCTTGGATTCCTACTTCATTGAGGTACTGGGCGATACAAAGGGCCACTTGAGGAATTGCATTGATTTGACTATAGCATGAAACTATCAACAACAAATTGAGAAAGGAATAAATTGTACTCTAAAAATGTCTTGGATATTCCGAAAGAGCATAAGAACCCCACCCTTCACAAAACAAAGTCTATTCGGGCAATCAAACTGATCACTCCCGAATCAATTACTAAACCTGCATAGAAAGCTATCCGTGATGAAAATGTGCATGCAGAATAACTTTCGCCAGTCCTTTTCCACACCCTTTCTTGTCCATACGGATATTAGAGACATAATCGGGACTCACTTCACATTGTTCGTTGCTCCAGTTCCGATTACGGTCCTCAACCTGCTACTACAGCAGATCTTGCGAGCCAGGAATAGGTATTCTGGAGAACGATCCGGCGTCAGATAAGTTTCTTCTCACAGTCCAAGAGCTGACATTAACACTATTAACTTATTCTATTCAATTTCTGGCTTCGATCAGTGGAGTGGCAGTTGTGCACAAGCTGAAGGAGCAAGAAACAGCCATCTGTTGCAGAAATTGACCTCCTCAAGCCTTCCAGTAAACGTAATCAGTTG
This sequence comes from Lepisma saccharinum, assembly GCA_022664845.1. Classification (NCBI taxonomy): domain Eukaryota; kingdom Metazoa; phylum Arthropoda; class Insecta; order Zygentoma; family Lepismatidae; genus Lepisma; species Lepisma saccharinum. Next base: position 1,635 of record JAGDQP010050405.1, on the reverse strand, counting down.
CCAGTAGTTCTGCGCAATAAGCAAAATCGTAGTCGGCTTAGTATGCCATTCGTGAGTCACGATGCGGACGCTTCTTTCATTCTGTACCAAATCAAATGCTCAGGTGGTCTTCACGGGGCTTTACGTCATCTTACCACCTTTCACGCCAGCCTAAATCTGAAGAAAAGAATTGTTTCACACTTCGTAACATATTAAGAATGTAAACAGTGCATTACACTATGCCTTTTTATACCTTTATTATACGCTCTACAGAAACAAAATTATTTTTAAAATAGCAGAACAATTTTTGAAAATTCTAATTAACAAATAGGAAGGGAGTTGAAACTTGAGATCTACTACATGCACATAGTTGTTAATTATGATCTTAAAATACACTAATAAAAATATTGGGTAAGTGCAAAATTTCTACCCGTTTCAACATGCCACACTGTAGCGGAGTACTGATTTCACAAATAGTGTGTGAATCAGTAGCCATGTAATAGAGGTAAAATTAGAGCAGACATAAACACACGCAGTAGGTGTGGACGAGCAGACGGGACACCGTATCGTGTCGGTGAAATTCAGATCAATTAAGAACACGTCATAAGACACTGTTTATTTTTGAGTTCGATATAGGTAGTAATCAGGCGCAGTTTGCCACAACATTTGGTAAATGTATGGCGAATGTACAGTTAACGATAGTACATGTTGTCTGTGGTTTCGAAAATTTAAGGACAGACACAGAAGCTACAAAAACTACGTCTGGACGTCCATCAGTGTTTTCAGAAGAGGATCTCGACCGAATCCATACAAAACCGAATAAATCTGTAGAGTACCGTCATCTGGGGTGGCTTTGGACACTTTTTTAAAATTATTTTAAATTTACAGTCGTAATATTAATAGTACTCCAATCAAAAATAAATAAAATAAAATACATATGACTTATATATGAGTTTTCATACTACAAAAAGCGTAAACATTCTTTCAACAATGATTAAAAAAATAATAAAGAATGGCCGAATAATGTGGGGCGAATTCGGACACAAGGCATTTTCCGTTTATTCCGATGTATGGCTTGTAACAGAGGTGTCATCGGACACATTTCAATGAATATATACCGTCTTCTGTGTATTTGAAAGTGATAGCGTTATATATTTAAAGTTTCTATTATTTTTAATGTGTTAATTGTTTACAATTTTGTTAACAATTACAATACGTGTATTTATTAAATTCGTTTACAGATTACAATCATGACACAAAAAGAAAAAAATATATATACTACTGCAAGTCACAAAATTAAACACAAAACAAACAAAAATTAAACAAACGAAATGTCTGAAACCCTTCGAGTCCGGAACAATTTTTCTTGAATACTTTTTCGATTCTGCCAATTCTATTCAGGTAGCTCTTAACTAAGAGCTGCAGGTAGGTCTGTTGTTCTGAATGGGAAACCTCATTCAGCACATTTCAAGCCCGAGCATAACTTTTTTTCTCTCCTCATCTGTCAGATAATTGTGCCCCCATGGTGACCTGGATGTTTCTTTTTAATTTTGTCACATACAGTACTTTTTGGTATCTGATATTAACTGGCAGGTTGTGTAATCGTCATTTTTCTGAAGAAGCAGCACGAATAGCTTTCTTCAGATTCTCATTGTT
>JAGDQP010050404.1:0-14254 GCA_022664845.1 Lepisma saccharinum | reverse complement strand
AGAACAGACACGTCTTGCACAATTGCCCTGTTATTTGATAGAACGTAGTCTATTTCGTTTTTGGTCCCATTTGGGCCTTTCCATGTCCACTTCCTCTGGGGCGGTTTCTTGAAAAATGTATTGGAAATGAACAGTCTGTTGGCTTCTGAGAATTCCACTAACTTCTCTCCTCTCTTGTTTCTTTTGCCAAATCCAAAGTTTCCCACTTTCGTGTCACTGCTCTGCTTGGTTCCTACTTTCGCATTGAAGTCTCCCATTACAATTTTGTAATGCGATTTGCTACTATCCAAAATCTTCTGAATCTCCTCGTATAGGTCTTCGACTTCCTCCTCCGGGTGCGAGGTTGTTGGAGCGTACACTTGTATAATTTCCATACTGTATCTCTTGTTAATTTTTATTACTACCCGTGCGATTCTATCTGAAATTCCTTCAATTTCTGTGATTCGTGACTTCAGGTCTTTATTAATTATAAAGCCAACGCCTGTCGCTTTTCCAGTTTCTGTTCCTTTGTAGTAGAACGTGTGCCCTGACGGTAGTTCCAACTGTTCTTCATTCTTCCTCCACACTTCTGATAGTCCTATGATGTCCCACTTAATCCTCTTAAGTTCATTCTGCAGTTCTTCTAATTTGTCCTCTCCTGCAAGTGACTTACAGTTGAGGGTCGCCACGTATAGGTCCGTTCGAGTTGCCGTGTCGGTGTCCTGGCAGTCTACAGTCCAAACCCGGGCATTTTGACCCTCTGACTTCCTGCAGGACTGACCGCTGCCGTTGCCAGCTGCATTCCGTCCTCCGGGTAATGAGGTCCTCCGAGGCTGTTTCCTTGCTTGTACCATCATATGTAAAGAAAGGAGGGGTGCTGACATTTGACTCACCACGCTGTCAGCTAATGCGGGTTGGTGAGCAGCCCATCCATGTTCGTTCGCCAAGCAGTTGCTTGGGTACTAACAGGCCCCACGACGTGAACGTATGGATTGGACATTAGGCGTCTACCCCGGTCGGTTCCCTTAAGTCTCAGCAAGAGGAATTAAGGGGTCTCCTCCCAGTTAGTGGCAGAAGCCTTTTGGGGCGACAGTCCCGGTTACCCGGTCCTGTCCCGGTTTCCCGGCCACATATATATATATATATATTATATACACAATAGTGAGCTAAAGTGGTCGACTATTGGGCGGCGGTCGACTAGTGGCGAACTTACTCTAATTGGCTAGCTGGTTACATTAACTGAGTATCATTTACATTCGTCAATTGCAGATAGCATCTGAAATAGAGATGGTCAATAAGTATCCTATTGTGTATTTCTTATTATCATCGCAGATTATATTGGAATGGCTTCTTATGTTCATGTCACACAACGTCAATATAAGCGGTTCCTGATGGCGTTTCTGCTCAAGGAGTGCATAACAATAGATCAATATACTATGGTAGCCCACCTTCAAATTTTGCTCTTAACACTGTACTGAGAAGCCAAAATTGCGTATGGTCGTATCAGATCAAATTTTAATAGTACATTGTAGTCAGTCCTTATTGTCAGTATTTAAAAATAACAACTAAAATTACACCTTTTCAAAATGGAAATTGTGGTCCTTCAGTGAGCATCAAATTCTATAAAGTACAGATATGAATGTTTTCAAAATAAACACCAAGTACAAACTGCCTTTATAGTATTTGACAATATATCTACATAAGTGAAAAGTGCTACTGTGAAAACTGCACTTCTTGTACACCTTAAACGAGTAAAATTTTGATCGCTTCTCTATTCTTGTACAGTTTATGCACAAAAATATCCTGAGAAACTTCAGCGCACTTATTTGAGAGTAGAACTGCGTTAATATAAAGCTAGAAACGTCATAGATTTATCGTCTTTCACGTAGTTCAATAAAATTTGTGCGTTTTTTTAATTATAACCCCTCTCGCCCTTTTTTCTATTTTTTTTTCAAAACAGCACATATTGAAATATTCTTAAATGAAAATGTGTATCTATTTGTCATTGGTAAACTTCGTCGATACCTTTCGAACGACACCTCAACCACCTTCATAACCCTAGTCGTTCCAGAGTTGAAATTTGTAGACGGATAAACAAACAGAGATGATCTATACGTCATCTGAACCACTTTCATAGCTCGACTAGTTTCTGAGCTGAAAGTTGTCGACAGACACGCAGACGGACATAGCGATTTATATAAGGCGCCTCAACTTGAGCCGCTGAAGCCTAAAAAAATGGACGTGAGCAAAACTTGATTAAATTTGAAGTGTATGTCCGAGTAACCGATATCGTATATGTGTTAGCTGTATGCATCTATGTTTACAGTTTATTTTTACAGACTTTAGATAACCATTACGGGCACGGTGCGGTTCGATTCCCGCTCACGTCGGCCATCCTAATTATAAGGTTTTTCCAGAATGTACTACAAGAAAACAGTTTCCAGAATTTCCAGTATACACAAGAAAACACATAAATAAACAAATACGAATAAATAGAGTTGGTGTGTATGGCTTTAGTTCCGTAATCCAGTTACCTTGATCATGGAGTAGTGAAAAAAGACCACTTTGATTCCGGTCCTTGCACGCACACTCTTAATTGTCTCGGGTACAAAATGACTGTGGTCAGGATCTTACATTAACACTAACAAGTCACGTTCTTAGAAGTCACATACTAGGACGAAAAATCAAAAATTAATTCAACGAGTAAGCACGAAGTCAAAAACAAAATATCTTGGAACTACAGTACTCCCAAGTTTATCATAAATCCAAACTTCATTACGGTTATCGACAGCATTGTAAGCTAAAGTTGTATTAGAAACACTTTTCAGTATTGCTTTCGTCCTTTTAATTTCAGGTACACACGGAATCTGGTTGATGAAGGGAACGGTAAATTCAACTTAATGATCCTATGCTGGGGTGAAGGTCACGGGTCAAGTATCCACGATCATGCAGATGCACACTGTTTTATGAAGGTAAGTTCCATTAATTAACATTTTATATTCTTGATTCATATTAAAGAGGATTATATGCAGTGCCAGAATTGCACATGAATTCGGATCATTAATGTCTTATTTTGTAACGAGCGACTTGCCACAGCAAATCCTTACGGTAGAAACTCCATGTTAGATCAGTAAAAAATAAAAATAATCTAACTTAATTTTTCTAACCTAACCCTTTCCCCTGAAGTGCCTAAAATGTTGAAAATGTATATAACGAGAGAAAAAATGTAACATGAGTGCTGTTAGGTAACTTTTTAATGTTTTCTACGTTAACGATTTCCTGTGACGAGTCATTCTACAGAAATACACTTCCCAGTTTTTGTCTTTCTTTTAAAGTCAAATAGAATATCTAAAACCCTCAAAAGAATATGATATTGTAAAAAAAAAAAAAAAGTTGCGGTTAAACCTGTTAAACTATCTTATATCATGCAAGGTAAAGTAACCAAATAAGAGACACTTTCTTTAACTGCTTATAAATGCGTGCTGAAAAGGAATTTCTTGATACTTTTACTGTCGTTGTTTATTTTATTTAATATATGTATAAAACACATGAAATATTCATATATAGGCTTTTGAACGGAGTATTGAAAAGCTTACGACATTAAGCGTTTTAGAAAAGGTTCCAGATAAAGAGATACCTATATTTTAATCAAATAACTTACGGCAAAATAAGAAAAGTACATATGGTAAACGCACCAGTAATGGACACTTTAAGGACACTTTTCACCGTAATAGTTTTTAAGTCAAATACAGTTCAAATGTACTGATCAAATGAGGATGCTGCATGTTCTTGTAGCGACCCCCGATCGGTTTGGCGCAACACGTCTTACCCTCTCCCCTTTTTTGTAAGTGTTTCTTCTTTTTCTTTTTGTTCGGGCTTTATCAGTGATATTTTGTCGACTTCGGCTAACTTCAAAGTGTTTTATTTGTTCACATGTCAAGAAGCCGAACCATTCCGATTATCTCTTTCATTGTTGTATTGGCGGGATTTTTTCCTTTATTGTTTCTTCATGTCTTTACTTAATTATTATTTATATATTTTATTGCCTTATTTTCTCCAACAATTTTCGTTCGTTTTAAATCTTCATAAATAAATTTAAAGATCTGATTGTTGATTTATTTCGTTGATAAATTTTGGTGGTTAAGTCACACCCCCTTCCGCTTTTTGTTTTTAATTCGATCCTCGTATCCAATTGGCTGTTGCCGATCAGAGAGTTCTCTTATGGCCGTCGACTTGTAACATCTGCACTGAAAACGGCTGTCGTCGAAAATTAAATATGAAGTAAAATAATAATGCAGCACAGTATTTTAAAATATATAAATATAAAGCAACCTCTTCTGATGGTATCAATATTTGGTAGCCTCTTTCTTTGAACTTCAGCAAGGTGAAAGCTGAATTAATATTTTGCTGTTTGGTGTTTTCACCGTCCATATTGACTGACACTGGAAGTGGACGACGTGAAACATTTGGTGGTTCGTCAGTGTGTGAGGTGATTTTGTGTTATATGTGGTGTGCAGTAATTCTTTTCTTCCGTTTTAAATAAAAATATAAATATAATCATCTGTGGTTCTAAGCCCCTTTTCTTCAGTGTGTGTGAAAGTGATTAGTGTACCTTCAGTATGTCTGTGGTTGGTTTTTCTAGTGGAAACATGAGTGAAGTGGATATGTTCACTTTATTTGGAAGGCATCGGGGGTTGGTTTACATCAAGTATGTGCGATAAATGTCTTAAAATTTCTCATTCTCGCTCTGAAATCCAAGTCTGGTTCACATATGTTTAGATAGCAAAATTACAGGACGTTAACGTTGGTTCGAAAGCGTTGAATATTTTCACCTTGCACCATAGTTGATGCTACTTTTCAAATGCACGTTTTATGCCACTCAGCATTTTGATTGTTCATTTCAGAATTTGGTGTGGTTTAAATTGCACGAAATCTCTACAATATATACGTTTTTGTTAAACGTAAGATTAAACGATTCTCAATGCTTTATTTCGATAACAAGCGAAGTTCAAAACTCCTTCGTTGCTTTCGCGAACCGTAAGCCAGCTCACTCATAGAAATTCTTTCTGTAAATTTATTCCCCAACTATAGTATAACTTGGCTGTACTATTAAATTGGAGGTTAGGTTGTGTTAAGTTCAAGAATGGAAAATACATACGAAATGTTTAATAACGATTTTGGAATACCAAAGTTAAATTTCTGTCCAGTAATTATACCTGTAATTAATCATTTTCGTAAAGAGAAATGTTATGCTTCGGTGACTGTGGAAATTTTGTTTAACTGGGTTAAAGCGAAGAGTGTCTACAATATTTGGAAATTGAAAGTAAGTTAATCTTTTGGGGGCCTTTTTCTTCGTGTTCTAACCTTCTGCTTTTTGCCAACTTTCTGCGTTTTTGGCACTTCTTTTCGGGCTTCTTCCATGCATGCTTCGCGGCTCTAGACTAGTGCATGTTTTATCTTCGATGGTCCATGGCTGAAGCAATGCACCGATGGGTAGGTACCCGCCTTGTCTTCAGGTACGATAGCGGTTATTTTTTTGTTTTGTGCCCTCTCCTGTGGCGTAATCTAGGCTTGTCTCCCAGGTAGGTTTTGCCACGGTATATGAAGTTTGGGTAAGCCTCTTTTCGACAACAGGGCGCCACTGGCCCCCTTGTTTGCTTTTGTGTCTACTTGCCTCTGAGGGAAAGTCCGGTACATTACATTTTACCAATGTTTCGGGAGAGAACAACTTTTCTTTTAAATCTCGTGCCTTAATGATCAACATTCAACTTCTACTCCTAGGTTGACAGTTGAACCGCAACATTCGGCGGTCAACAAAAGTCTTGTGTGGGACTTTCCCAATTGTGATTTGAGAGCGGTACTGGCGGGTGTTCAAATTAATACCTTTGAGCACCAAGGGTTCGCGAACACACTTAAGGAAAGGAAGATGCCTTTGCACTAGTCATTCTGTGCGGTTGAGTATAACAGAGGACCGTACACTAAACCGTTTAAGGGTTAGTGATATAAGCTTATTCCCCGTATTCACTGGCACACAAGATGCATCTCCTAAGGAATTCATTACTTTAATGACCCAAAATAGTGACTGGATGAAGTTGTCTTCATTTGGCAGAATGCTGGTCGTAGCCCGGCATCTCGTTGGGCAAACTCAAGTTTGGTTTTCCCATGAACGATCGAACATGCATACTTACAATGATTTCGTGTGTTGTTCATGAATCAGTTTGAGAGCCCGTGCCTAAAGAAACGTTATTTACAGCAGTTCCATTCTTTCTTGTAGTGATTTCTACCCATTACTTTCATTAACATACACTATTTGAGAGCAAATAACAGTTTTTGTCTAACATTGTTTTTGTACCTGTTATGGACACGGAAAAACTTGGATGTTCCAGTAATAATTAAGGATATACTGCTTAACTCAAAATAATTTAAATAAAATTGCTGAAGTTTCTATGGAGTACTAAACAAGATCATATATTTAATACTGCTCTTCGATTATCTTATTGTATCATGGAATTCCAGTCAGTGATCATTCCGAAAGTCCTAGGTTCGAAACTAGCTTACTGAGGTTTTAACAAGATTTTTTCTCAGTGGTACCAGGCAAATGCCCTGATGGCACCTTCAACTTAGACCTTTTCTTCTCTTTGCCGCTTCCTTTCCTCTACCTTATCCCGGCCTGAGCCATAGATCCTTTGTGGCCATAAAAATGCAATATCTATGTTGTAATGAATAGTGCCCCATTGCTAAATCAAATAATTTCATTAATGGTCATCCCCGCGTCCATCATTGGAAATAACGGGACCAAAAAATCTCCTCACAAACTTATGATCATGAAGAGTAAATAATTCATTCCCAAGTTGAAATAAAACAACTAACAGAATTATGATTTCGCTTTATTAAACCTTAATCACTTGCTTAACTGAATGCATGGAAGATAAGGTGCGACCATAGAACTAACTTCAACATAATGTCAGAAATATCAGATGAAGAGCGAATTCAGTGGCATCAAAACATACTCTATTAAATTTTCGCAGGCAGATGAAATGATTCCCGCCCTTAAGAAAATCTTATTTTTAAAACTTTTCTCTTCAAGTGTCCATTACTGGTACACTGTCCATTACTGGTGAGTTTACCTTAAGTTTCATATTATAGATCTAGGCGTGGTCAACTTCTTTCTATACAGGGGTCAATAAATATATAATGAAGGGTAGCGTGACGCGCCGCTATCAAAAATAATTAACCATAGCATTGCCAAGGTATTTTGGGCAATGCCAATGTATTTTACTGAGGCCCACAAGTAAAATGTCATTATTTCTCACGGAAACTATTTTATAGTCTCTGATATGAACTTTGGGTTTCTAAGACATCACATAGTTTTCTTCTACTATATCTATATAGTTGTGTACGTGACATTTTTTATTTATGTTGGTAAATATGACATACTTATTTTACCTGTTTTTTTTACAAAAAAAAACAATGAATAAGATCAACATCACCTTAGTACAGCATAGTATATGCACAAAGGCATCTTCACACCACATTTCATATCATATTTTATACTGTATTTCATATATACCATTTACTGTAGTCAGTGAATAGCCCCGTACAAAGAGAGGGGGGGGGGGAATCCGAGGCCCACAACGCATTATTTACGTTATAACTGGAGCAATAGAAGCATTAAAAATAAAGCAAATACGTTCTATCACCAATGGGTTGAAGCCTGACAATATCAATTTATTTAAGGTTTTTGTCCAATTGGAAATGTTAAAAATAATAATAATAATTTGTGGGCTCCCTTGGTAATGCTAGGGTTAACACTGTAGATCACCCCCGCCATCTTGGTACGCACTTTCCATTGATTTACACGGGAATTGTTTTACTCATTTTATGCCTCTCGGATGTAGAATATTTAAGTTCTGCTTTCACAAAATTTGTCTTGGTGGTTATTTTGACTCTTGTATAGTTTTGGTTTGTGAAGATTCTCCAAATATATAAGTATAATGTATTATTAATAGTTTGCTATATAAATCACAATATGTTAACGGGAAATTATACTGCTCCTGTGTAAAATATTGCATTTCTATAAAGTAGCATGAGTAAAAGAGAACATGACGATAAACTGCGCGAAAACGGAAGTTAAAACTACACTCCTGAAAAGTATAAGACGAGTAAAACAATTCCCATGTTAATCAATGGAAAGTGCGTACCAAGATGGCGGGGGTGATCTACAGCCTTTAAGTTTGGAATCGAAACTTATAGCTAAAATTATAATACATATAATGCAATATATATTTCATCTTGCCGTGAACGGCATGCGGCCACCGGCCAGCAATTGGCCATGCCTGTTACAAATGAATTTAAACACCAAATAGAACAGAATGCAACTTACAAATTGTCTTGGTATAAACATTTCCTAAATATACGGATTAGGAGCTTTAAATAATAATAATAATAATTTAGAGCCATATTCAATCCATTACTGGATGAGGCCTCTCCCGGAGGGAGGAGTTGGTCTACTGCTCCCACACTCACAAGACGTATTGGAAGAAAATAGTCAAAACTCTCAACTATGATCGCCACTGTCTTTAATTCACAGTAGCTCCCCAACTGCATCACAATGCTGTGTGGGCACCATTTCCATATTCTCTCGCTTCGGAAAAAAAATCACTTAGTAGAGCCAGGAACCCCACGATCAGCAGTCAGCGACGGTAACCACTAGACCAGCAGGGCGGTCAGGGGCTTTATGTATATATATCAAGCCTTGAATACGGTGATAGAAAGGACTAATTGATATGAACTTTCATTATGTATGGGATTCGTAGATTTTGAAAAAGCTTTCTTGGCAGCAATACCTAACTCAGTTGGACATTAAGATATCGAAAATGCATACATCAAGTAACTGCGAAATACTCGACTGCCACATCTGTCATTAGGCTACGTCAAGTAAGTGAAAAATTTAAAGTTAGGAAAGGAGTAAGTCAAGGAGATTCAATTTATCCAAAACCATTTGTAACGGTCCTGGAGAGAGTGTTCTAAAATTTAAACTGAGATGAAGTTGAAATAAAAATCAATGGTGATTACCTTAAGCACCTAAGATTCGCTGATGATATAGTCCTGTTTGCTTCAAGTGCAGAAGAACTACAAACCGGAATGGAAGAACTGAGTAATGAGAGTTCGATCATAGGACTTAACATGAATTTAAGCAAATCATAAGTATGTACAATCAACATGCTGCAAAGAAGGAAGTTAAGAATCACGGAGAGACAATAGGCATAATTTATGAGTATGTTTACCTAGGCCAGCTCAAAACATCGAATGCCTAGTTGACGGATGAAATAAATAGAAGATGTAAAATGGCGTGGAGTTCGTTTGAAAGACTGCATTTTATTTTCAAAAGTAACCTACCAATGTGTCTGAAGCGTAAAGTTTATAATCAATGTGTCTTACCTGTGATGATATACGGCTGTGAAACTTGGACATCGAATGCGCAAACGACTCAAAGATTAATAGTCACACAAAGAGCGATGTAGAGATGCATGCTAGGAATAACTACACTGAGAGAAAAATAACTGCATTTAGAAGGAGAAAACGTAGACTCCGGTTACAGGCGGCTTTCCTGGCGCTGCACATGGCACGGCAGGAGGACTGCATTCTGTGTTGGGCTCAAGATTTTATGTACTGTGTTGGAAGGAACAGAACCAAGGTAGCAAGGATAGCGCAGACGTACCTGTACGTATGTTTGGTACAGAACTGACAGGGTGTGGTTCTAGATTCTCATGACGGTGGTCTAGATTTTCTAGGTCATACTTTTGATTTCCATGTTCGGTGGTCTAGAATTTCTTGGCTATACTCTTGGTTTTCTTGACAGTAATCTAGATTTTCTAGGCTTAAAATTTGATTTCCTTAGCTGTTGTCTAGATTTTCTTGGTCGTGCTCCTTGTTTCCTTGATGGGAGTCTAGATTTTCTAGGATGTACCTTTAATTTTTTAAGCGGTGGTCTAGAATTTCTTGTCAGTACTCCTGGTTTTCTTGACGGTGGTCTAGATTTTCTGCACTACACCTTTGACATTTTGAACGGTATTCTAGAATTTCTAGCGGTTGTTTCGTATTTTATGAATATTGCTGTAGATTTCCTAGACCACGCCTTCGATTTCTATAAACCCTTTTCTAGAATTTCTGGGTTATACACTTGAGTGCGTGTACGATGATCTAGATTATTTTGATTATACTACACATCGTGGTCTAGAATTTCTAGGTTGTGCTTCGGATTGTCTGTGTGGTGATCTAGAAAATCCACCCCAAATTTTCTTTAACCAACTCCACACCATATTGAACTACATAGCACATGCCACAGACCGTTGTAAAAATAAATAGGAAAAGTTGTTTTACAGAATCCAAATGTATACAAAGCAAACAAACAAGCTTACCTTCAAATGTCTTAATTAGACAACCAAATCCAAACCTATTTAAAATCTGAGAGAGGCGCATTCTGCTTAGTCCACTTCTTCACTTCAGTGTACAAAATATTTGCCGACAGACCTCCGCCAATAGACTCCCATTTTCACTTTATTTACATGGTGGCCAGTATCATAAACCGTTGTTTTGTTTGTAATACACGGTAATTGTTTCTCAGCCTCTACGCGCCATCACCAACCCGTCTACAGTTAGTTTTTACTACGCAGAAGGAAAATCCGTTTACGTAGTTTGTAGTCTATGGGATCGTACAGATCGTACACAGACTGTGTAATATCCGTACAAAACAATTTGAAATTGCATTAAAAGGATTTTCTGTATTTTGCAAGAGCTAACGAGGGGCAGACATGATTTTACGTCTATTAGCGGCTGTACAGATTGGTCATGGCTGAGCAACAAACATGTACGTAGCCTGGTACAGAAAATCTTGTATGTGATGCAGAATCTTGCTAAATTTCCCCTCTCCGGATTATCTAGACTAAAATTCAGCAATTTTTTCTCTCAGGATAGGGGGACAGAAAGACAAATGAATAGATTCGCGCAAAAACAAAGGTAGAAGATATAATCGAGACTGCGAGGAAGATGGACGATGAATTTACTACATTGGATTTCCAGAGAAAAAAAGAAACGACTGAGACGACGTTCAAATGCAAGATGGGAAGATGAAACCAAGGGTTTTCAGGAGTTACATGAATGAGAATAGCAGCAGACCGAGATATGTGGAAAGAAAAGAGGAAATCTTCATCCAGCAGTGGATAGAAAACGGCTAAATATGATGATGATGATGATCTTGGTGTTGTAGTTCAGTGTTGCCAGCACATTTTGAAAAATCAATTATTCAAATTACTTCCATTCAGCTACACCTAGCTGCGCGAATCTTGTCATAAACATTATTCGACACAACTCCTGTGGATTTTCCCGAACCTAAGCATTGCAGTTGCCAGTGTTGCCAGCCTATTTCGTAAAAGAAAATGCTTGCGTAGCTAAAATACTATCAATAGACTGATGACTTTTGCGATTGTCAGTAGAATCGCAGCTCTAACTTGTTAGGTATCATAGACAGATTAATAAAGTGACTTATTGTGTTTAAATAAACAATAATTAGTATTACTGACCAATGATTTGAACTTAAGTTTAGTTGTTTCTCAAATCTTGTATAATTTACAAAATCCGAGTGTCTGTGTCATTTTCACCCGATTTTAGTGTTCCAAGATTAAACATATAAAGAAAGAAAGAAAACCCAGAAACAAAGTCAATTGTATATTCTAACATGGAAATGAATCTTAAAAAATTAAGTTTATCTTATCTTTAGAGATAAAAGGAAATATGTCCTCCTTTCGAATCACATTTTTAACTTTAGGAAGCTCAAGGTCAACACATTGAATGTCCTCTCCTCAGATCTCGAAGAAAACAGATGACAACAAGAATCTCAATCAACAAGTGGTACTGTTTAAATGATACATCTCACGAATGCAAGACGCTTTCGATGGAGAAGGAATGGAAACGGAACCAGCGAAGCTATTTTCAAGGCCATGAACGCACGTTTCTAAGCATGTTCCTATCTCAGAGAACCAGAATTAACCACTTCATTTAATTTCAACATAGAAAGATTTTAAATTTCACGTGTATTGACCAGATCTATATGTTTTTTCTTTAAACATGGATAATTATTGTGATAATGATGTATTAAATATTGACAAATACCAATGAACAACCTTCCAAAAAAAGTTTGCGACAATAAACGAAAAAAGTGTGCATCAAACTTGCAATAAGAAATGTGAACAGTTTTCTTGTTTACACGAAGTTCCTCAAACCCAGTTCACACATGCGGTACGGGAACCGGACGGCAACCGCGCGGCAGCCTCACAAACAGTTCACACATGCTGCGTCTTGTCTGCGAACACTCTGCGGAAATAAGGCGTTGAATGACGAATCCCCAGTTTAGCCCCGGTTCACACATGCGATGCGGCAGCCGTGCGGTTTGTCTCTTTTGGAATCTTTTTTTTCTTAACCTATTCTTTTTTTCTCAACTGTTCAATTATAAAAATGGAGATTCTTTATATTTTTCTCTATTTTAAGTAGAGAATTATAAGCTAAATAATAATAATAATAAAATAAAGTCTGACCGAATATTAAAATGAATAATTGGAGGTATACATTTTTTTTTTTCTTTTATATTTGGGACCCACCTTTCCACCCCTACCTCTCCGCATCCTTTGCACAATTTCACTTCGCACGCCTGATGGGCACAACGAACTAAACGTGTTCTCCATGAAATTGGGGTAGAGTACCTTCCTCGACCCCAGACTCGGCGTTGATACACAGAGTCTATAAGGACCTGTTTCCACAAAAGTTCCTCTAAAAAAGAAAAAAGCAAAGAAAAGGGGAGGAAGTTGGGGATTTTTCTGTGGACCAGTTCCCGGATACAAAACTGGGCCCTGTTTCCGCGGTTGGGGGGGATTTTTTTCTTTCTTTTTTCTATTCAATCAAATTTATTGCAAACTTGAGCTGAAAAACAAAAACATAGTTATTTATACACTTATTGATAATAGTTTTATTTGTTGTTTTATTTATGTTACTTTATATGTGTTTATGTCTCTATTTATATTTGTTTCCTTCCCACTTATACACATCTGTTTTCTTACATTGTTCATCATTCACATATCACACACATATCACGCTCTATTTTAAAATTCTGAATATTAAGTTTATTATTTTAAAGGTAATTGGAGGTATAAATGGAAAACTTATTTTGTATTAAAAAATGATGTTATCCTTACTTACTTACTTGCTCTATGGCTTACGGAACTCACAAGTTCATCGCCACAGTAGCAAGCGATCTCCATCGGGCTCTATCCTGGGCAAGATCAAGCCAGTTTTCACAACAGACACTTATTTCTCCAAGATCCCTTCTAATATTGTCCTCCCAACGTCGTCTCCATCTTCCCAACGGTCTCTTTCCCTCCGGCTTTCCAACCAAGATGGAATATAGTCTTTGTTTTTTTCCCATCCAAACTACATGGCCTGCCCATTTTAGTCGTCGCGATTTAATTATTCTTACAACATCAGGTGAGTCGTACACTCCGTGGAGTTCTTTATTATGCAGTCTCCTCCAGTCATCTCATCCCGTTTTGGCCCGCATATTTTTCTCGAGACCTTAATTTCAAACACCCGTAATTTATGTTCATCTGCTAAGGTCGTACTCCAACATGCGCAACCGTAAAGTATTATGGGCAGAATAATAGCTCTGTATATTTTCAATTTCAGCTTCCTTGATATTAATCTCGGAAAGAAAAATGATTAATTGGCCAGTACCTACAGGTTCTTCGAAGTGGTAGAGTTCGAGTCCTAAAGGGACATAAAAATTGTCAGCCTTTAAATAATAATCTAGGAAAAAATATGAACTTAAACAAAATAATGGTAGCAAACCAGGGTTGGCAAAAACTGCCCCCCGCCAAAAAAAAGTTTTTTTTTGTTTAAATACTTTGCTTTATTTATTTATATTACATATGGATGGATAGAAATACTGTAAGTTTGTTTCTCCTTAATGTTATGAAGGACAGGACCTACAACTAAAGCTCAAAGTGGAATCCGAACCAGTACTCGATTTGCACCTGAGAGAGATTGCCCACCACCTGGACTCGAACCCGGGATCCCTTGATTACAAGGCAAAAATTATATTAACTTATCGAAGATAGTTTAATATGTGAAATCGTCACCATGAAGTTCACACTATTTGTGGAATTTTTGATTTTATTTATTTATTTAGTTATTGGTTTAAACCAATTGATATTTTGAAGAAAAAAAA
>JAGDQP010050403.1:0-14254 GCA_022664845.1 Lepisma saccharinum | reverse complement strand
CTGCTCATCCAGGGCCTGTAGGCGCACACTGTGGGGTTCATCAAGCAGGGCAACATCTCCCGACCTGAATTTCTGGAACCAATGTCTGCGGTGCGTTCATTCACAGTATTATCACCCAAAGGCTGACGCTGATACTCAGCTACTTGATTAGGCTGCGGACCAGCTCACCTTCAAATCATAAAGTAGACAACTTTGAACGAGCTGCTTCGACGCCTTAAGTTTTCTTCGCCACTACTCTAGCTATGACTGCTGTAAGTGCGCAAAGCGCTTGTTTTGGTCACGGTCAGTCCCTGACCCCGATCACTTTTCCAGCACTTCCGTATCAGTGATAACATCTTCTCATGCGACGTCAAAAACGACAATAACTTCTTTGGTTACCTTGTATAAATAAACATCCTTCTTTGCCTGTTAAACTGCCTTTCTGTGAGTGTTGCTGCAGCTGAAAGGTATTTTTCCACCCTCCGACGTCTGAAAACTTGGTTAAGATCCTGCAAGGGTCACAGGACTGACTCTAATTTACATTTATTTTTATATAATTCAAAGTGTTGATAAAATAACAGAGAGGGATTCAAAGGAGAAATGTAGGAGATTAGACACTTTCTTTAGATGTTAAGTGTTTGATTTTATCGTAACCATTTGATAAGATTTTGTCTTTAACTCGTACATGCCAAAACAATTGGTAGGCTTCATCACCCGTTAAGAGTTTGTTAAAAAGTGTAATAAGTTTGCACAGTATAACTATTAGATGCATTAGGTAACGATTCGTTAAATTCTTATGAGGCCTCCGTAACCCACGCTGCGTTTGTCTGTGTATGTGTGTGAGGTTTCATTCTTTTGAAGATACCAGACAAAGGACAAGCAATAACGAAATTTTGGAAAGCGACCCCAATAGTACATGTGAATATGTATGTGATTTGGGTATTGTTTATTTTAGCAGAGAAATAAGAATTTCCGTAATTGATGACGTCTTACGCCTACGCAATCAAGTATGTCAGGCCAATATCACCTAATTTCAGTAAAAAAAAATATATATTAACAGTCAAATTGAAATCACGTAAGTGATATACGAATATAATTAATTTCTTATTTTTATAACAGATGAATGAAAACAATGCGTGAATGTTCTGAACAACAACAACACGCTCACACACTTCGCTGTCCCTCACAAAAGTGCGTCACTTGAACAAGCAACGGAGCACCGAAATATACTCACAGTGTTATTAGTAGTACTAGTGTTACTACTGAAATGTAGTGAACCTAACAAAACTAAAAGGACATGATATTAAACGATTCGGGGTAGTATCTAAAGTCGAGCCGAAGTTTTAGTAAGTTTCACTCAGTGTTCGATTTGTTTGTGGGGGGTGATTTTCCCTGGTGCGTGAGGATTGTATTATTGGTTATTGATTCGGCATATCATCCCAATCAGGGATAAAATCATCTTCTTTCTACCTAAAGAAGTACTATGTTGAAACACTAAAACACCACTAGTTTTAGGGCTTAATCCCTTTTCGTAATTTATAACAAATCGAACACTGGTTTCACTTATATAAAATAACAACATGGAACCCGGGTGAGGTGAGGTGTAAAACACCAGTACAGGGGGAAATAGATAAGGCCTTCACTTCAAACCACGTTTAAAGAATAAATGTACTTATTATCTTTCTAAAACTTAATCGTTGTCTAAATATTAAAATAAATATCAATAAAATAAATGGTAAAAATGAAACTGTAGAATATTTACCGTCAAGCAGCCAATCCATATCTTCTTCTCTCTTCAAATTGTTGCCTAGGATGCGTGAAACCTCTGAATTAATTATTAAGCAACAATGGCCACTTTGTTGACTACTTTGAAAGTAATTAACGATAATACTGTATATTGATTCAGTTAAATATTTAGCAATTTACGTTGATTAAATCTCAATTAGGAACATTTTAAAAGTATAGAAACCAATTGAAATAAAATCTTGAACATCTTAAGAGCAGAAAAGTTTGGAAGTTACCAGCAAGTAATGCTTCATTTTATTAAGAACTACTTCTTTTCATATATTGAATAAGAAATTATAATCATGCCAAAAATGTCCAAATCAGTAACTATAAAGATTGAAGTCGTATGGAGGAACGGACTAAGAGTAGCGCTATGATGAACAGTCAGCTTAATGTTGTCATATATTCTGAAACACTAACACATGACTTTCAAAGAGTAGAATGTTACTAACTAACTAACTCTATGGCTTATGGAACTCACAAGTTCATCGCCGCAGTAACAAACGTTCCTCATTGGATTCTATCCGGGGCAACATGAAGCCAGTTTTCATCACGAAAACCTACTTCTCGAAGATCTCTTTTAATATTGTCCTCCCAATGACGTCTAGGTATTCCCAACGGTCTCTTTCCATCCGGCTTTCCAACCGGGATAGAATATAATATTCGTTTCCCCAAATCCGATTCAAAATTTCATGTTTGTTTCAAAGAAAGCAAAATCAACCATTGTTTCTATTTAAAATGTTGTAGTTGCCCCGCCCTGGTAACAGTATTCCAGAAACTCCTCTGTTTTTGAAAATTTCACCCTTTTGATTTTGCATATATCCTATTTAGTATTTCACTTTAGTTTGGAACCTTTATATACTTTTCCCTTTTGAGCTACAGCATATGGAAAGTCCTGAAACCCCTCTACACCATGTTAATTTTGACCACAAATTAGATCAACGGTGACCACCACTGTTTTTGCGCACTCCTTCCAAACCTGCTTTGCTTATTAGTTTGTTTCTCTCTCATCAAAACGTACATATTTGTACATACTATCACTCTACAATAAATTAGTCTTTGTGTGTATCTTCCTTCATCCAAAAACATTTCACAACTTCATCTTGAAGCAGAGAAAATCTCTTTGGCGTTTCCCATTACGTGGAAATTACAGAATTTCACAAGGAAAAAAAAAAAAAAAAAAACTAAACATACAAACAAGAAACATGTTAAAATCAATGTAAAAATGATCAACTGGAACTGTTTGAAGTTGTGATTATCGTATCCTCATACAACTCTAAAGAAAAGAGTGTCACAGTTCTAACTTGGCTCAAAACATACAACAGCTATAACACAAACATTATCTACAGAACTCCCCATCAGTGCTGCCATCTAGGGTTCAAGAGTAATACAAGTACTCTAGTTGTAATGCAGAGTGAAATATTAGTAGATTGACCGTAATATTACCACAGCGAAATATATAGAGAAGTAGTCTGTATTCACAAATAGCTAGGCATTTCTTTCTGGCGTGGAAGAAGTTCCTTGTATTTCCGCTAGATGTCTCTGAGCTCAATAGCTGATTTTCTTAAACATCTTGAACCAATCGTACGCCATATTTCATCTAACAGGAAATATTAAAGCAACCAGAGATTTCTTAAATATCAGCAATCTGGATATTTAAGAAAATAAACCAGAAATGCGTAGCTATTTAAGAATACAGACTATTTCTCTGTATGGTTCTCTGTGATATTACGTGCTATAGGCCTTCGTAATTTGATACAAATAAGAAACTGAAATTTTCTGAAGCGAGTATAATAATTTGAACACATCTGTGTAGTTAATATTGTTAACATATAATTATATCAAGTCCATTCATTACACGTTTTCTAAGTATTTTAATTTTGACAATAATAATGTCCAGTTCTCTAACGATTTTACTTATACTGTTGTAGATTGCACTTCGTCATAATGGTGACTACTGTTTATTCGTTCGTGGTTTTTCACAGTACAAAACATCAAAATTTCAAAGTGGAGCGTGTATATTTAGAGAAATTCAGCTTTGAAAGATACAAAACAATATTCCGTAATGCGTTGAAGTATTCGAGGAAACCCGTATAATACACCAGCAACACATCTTTTTCATTTTATTTTGCACTGTGGTTGTTGTGATCGTTGTAGTGAATGGGCTCATTCCTATTCAAATAGCTGGACAAGGAAATAAGCTCTTATTGCTCTTTCTAATGTGCCAAAGAGGTTTCAGAGCTAAAGAGCATTGTGTTGGAAAATGCTAAATGTCAAAGGAAATGTGCTATGCGGTAACTGAGAACGAACTAAGCCCTCGGATGCAGGAAATGTAATGCAGCTCCGTAAAAGAAAACCTCTTTCGCTCAATCTCTATGTCTACTACATACAAGCGTTAGAAGGACTATTATCTTTCTTTTCTTTTAGAACTCGCTGAACACAACAATAATAAAAATCCGTTTTAAACGAACAGATAAATTTAAAATCTTTAATAAATAAAAATCAGAAAGGCATAGAAACGAAATATTATTTATCTAATGCTTATTTTGGGAGCAGGATTAATGATATAAACTAAACTTCTAATATCGAATTTATAACGTTTGCACGAACACGAAGAAGCGTTCCTATAGTCACGTGTGACGTTCAAGGTGTACGCGAAATACAGTGGTGCCAACTTTCATTCCTTTACCGATCGCTTATAAAACATGTCACTCAATTACGGGAGCAGGACCGTAAATCACGGCTATTTTGGCTGGATTATGAGATATTTCTCTACGTGCGACTGAGAATATGACAACTAGAATCCTATTTATTTATGTGTTGTTATAATGCATGTTGCTGCTTTCTCATACTAGAAATGTCAATAATATTAAGGTGCAACACAGTAAAGAAACTAAAAAAACGAACCGCGGTAGCTCAGTGGCAGAGCGTTGGTGTAGTTTTCGGGAGGTCGTGGCTTAGATCCCTGTGCCCATCCTGACTGAGTTTTTATCGAGGGGTTTTCCTCAGTCTCACCAGGCAAATGCCGGGATGGAACCTTCAACGTAGGCCCTGGCCGACACATTCCCGAACCCTTTCCCTCCCCAATCCCGGTCTGAGCCTTACATGCCTAAATGCCATGAATAAACTCCAAATTCAGTGAAGAAACGAAAAGATTTCGTGGCCAAAGTAGTCTGTAGGTGAGGTTTGGCTACCTGGTTTTCTATTTGAGTTATGCAACCTAGCCCCACCGTGGGCCTGCTTTAGTCTCATAAAGATCCAGCCGAAAGGATATATTTTTTTATTGATATAGTCAAATACGAAACAATTTTACTTAATTTAATTCTCATATTAGTGATCTCTATTTTGATTAAGACTAATTTAATTGCAATTAGAATTTTGAAGTTTGCCATTAGAACTTGTTTCACTTAATCTTACCCATCGTCTTCACAAGCTTTGTACTCGTAACGGATTTTTTGTTACGTGTGCATATTCCATGAACCCATATTTCACACATGATGCATTGAATCCAATCAGATCCACGATAATGTTCGAATTACATTTGCAGATTCGGGCAGAAAATTTCGTTGTCTTCTGTTTCATGCCGCTTTCTGGCTATCCACTTTCCTCTGGGAAATCTGTAAATTGCCTTAAACCGCAATTTGCGTGGTAACAGCGCAACAGTGATACAGTAATTATCGCGGAAAATTACAGTCTTCGGTGCCCATTCTTACCATGAAGGAATGCGATTTGATAACTATTTCTTCACTTCTATTGTAGTTTAACCGGCATGTGTTCGTATTAACTCAAAGATGAAAGAGAGAGCAAAGGGAATATAGCAACATCATGTCCGCTCTGTGTGCTCAGCAACCTCGTTTCTTCCTCTTCACCCCACCATTGCGAATATAAACTATCGAAACGAGGACTTTAGTCCCTATTCTAAAAGATAACGTCCCTCGATGAACATGCTTCTGGAGCGAAAGAGGCTAACAATAACCATTAGCTCCAATTTGTTATACATCCTAAAGGTATTCCGTTTGTTCACAGAGAGTAAATATGTATAATTAGTTTCTGCAAGATTTGTAATTATTTTTCCAATAAACAAATATCTAAGAAGAGAAAGATGAAACGATTATAAAAATAAAATATGTTAGGCATAAAAGCATTTTCGAAGTTCTTATATTTATGCGGAAAACGTAAGTAGTAGTTTTTCCCGTTTTCTGCAAAATCAATATTTTGAATATGTCCAGTTCAGTTTCATTGTACGCAATCCTAATTTTATAGTTGGAAGTATTTTGCAAAGGACCGGACAATTTTTTAACGACAATGTTGGCAATTCCGGAACAACATAAATCTTTTCGGAATCCCGGACAAATTAGGAAAATTCTCGGCTAGCCCTGGAATCTGATTATTTATTAGTTCTTACGGATTGGTGAACGCGCTCTTACGTGAGCCAATAACAGAGAAGAGCTCCTTGAATTAACCGGAGTTCTAAGGGTCAAAACGTACAGAGGTAAATAATAATAATAATAATAAAAAAACATCGGAGGTGAAATGCAAAGCCTTGTTGAAGACAGAAATAAAATGTTTACATGTTATAAGGTCTATTTTTTTTAATCACTTTCTTATTTTGGTTAAATTAAAGTTTACGTTAATTACGTTCTAAATTTCAAACTTTTCAAAAATTTCGTGGAACAAGAAATTTGTAAATACTTCGTATGAATCTATATTTTTATCTAAATCTATCTAATGACAAATATATATCTAAGGGAACGCTTAATTATATGAAAAGAAAGTTTTAAAATAAAAGATTTCCCTCCACTTAAATAATGAATTTTTCTGTAAATAACAAATACGTACAAAATCAATTAAAACTACACAACGTCAGCTTAAATAAATGACATATATAGTAATTTCGATGCAGTTAAGATATTATTTTAATTGAAATTTACATGACTTACTCTTGTGAGCTAAATATTAAACTCGTATCAATCTGATAACACGATGGTGCCGAAAACTGATTAGAACAATTCATACTGTAAACTATGAATCTATGCTATAAAAATTGGAAACACGAAATGGATTAACGTTACTCCGCTTTATGAATAAGTGAGGTCAAGTATGATGCAGTACGGAACAATGTATGGAACAAAAAGAGACAATAAATAAGAGAGAAAAAGGAACTGGTTAAAACTGTTGATGCTGACGTTGTGTATTGATAGATACAAGCATTTCTAAAGCTCAAAACGAAAAGGAACTGCATACAAAATTTATACAATGAAGCAAGCGGGAAGGAAGTCTCTTGATCAGCACTTAACATAGAAGTGTACACTTAAGTGCAAAACAAACAATAAGGATTAACTCTTGACTGCAAGTGAAAACTCACAGAGAATGAAACACTAGCAGTTTATAGTCTGTGCTCATATCAGAATAGTGACTTTCACTTATTATATGGAGTAAACACTTTTGAACTTTTGGTCATGGTAAGTTAATCACCTGTTTCCCGTAGGAAGGAAACTCAAATATTACTACTTTATGGATCTTAGGATTTGAACGGCCTTGTTTCTTATGGATAATACATATCCGAAAGACCATCTTTATAAATGCTAAATACAAGTGTATAAATGCGCATGTTTAATTACATGCATGTACCTTGGAATATATTGCAGTATGTGTGCATGCGTGTACTGTAGAATAAATAGTAAGCTTCCTACTTATCTGAATATATTTCCCTTGTGGAAGTATATTTAATATTTTAATAGTTATGAATGTGTAGACAAGATCGGATATGACATGGAAAGGATCCGATTTCACTGCACAGTTCATGATCTACAGAAGGACAAACAGTCAGCTTTGTTGATAGTATCTCTGGATGGTAGAACTTAGGGAAAATTACAAAATTTGTTAGGCAAAAATGCACATAAATCAAACATGATGAAATAGACAATGCTCTAATCCAGTTGTTCTCTCTTAAGACAAAATTTCAAACCGAGCGCTTCTTCTTTGATCATTTACTACTACAGAGTTCTGGACAGTCCGTGAAGAATATATAAACAGCTTAAAGATTCAGGTACTTCAATGTAAGGTATCCAAATAACGTCACTGAGGCCTTTAACGCCACCACTCGGTATTTGGGAAACGAGAACTGGTGGCAGGAATTCAGAAGTACGAATATATAGGCAGATGCCCTCTAGCAGGACTGCCAGAAACTAACTGCACTAGTGATCATAGGAGAGCTGCCACGGCACACCCTTGGTGCTTTGGTCTCGACAAAGAAAGTCGTTGTTAAATGAGGAGGGTACATTTGTCTGAATTTCACATCGATTGTGAGTCATAATCACTGAAAGTCATACCTATATCAAAAGAGTTGAATGTCTTATTGCTCCGCAAGCACCAAAAACTACCGAAAGTTTTGTAATATGTATGAAAATGAAGTGGTAATGTGATCGCATGTGGGTTGCAACATTCAAAATAGTTGTAATGAAAACAAGCTAGTTTATAGTAGAACTTTCAGCCGGTGACAATGATACTATTTAATACTTTAGCTATCTCGGATACTAGTGAAGAACATGTATTTGTATAATTGGACTGAAGCATAAATTGTTTAAAAAGAGAAAGCTAATAAAGTAAATGGGCCTGTCAGCTTTAAAGTTACATGTTTGCAAATACTGACATATAAATCAAGGTTAATAAACACAAAATTTGAAAACAAGTTTCTGTCTGCCTCCTTTCATTGAAGCGCGAGAGTTAATTCTTATAAAGAGAAAAGAGCTAACCAAGTAAAAAGTATCTACCAACTTCAGTGTCATCTGTAGAGCCGGTTCTAAATCAATTGACGCTTTTCGATGCATCCTTATAAATAGTACTGTAGTTTAATACCATAATTTAAGGTCTTAGTTCCATATCGGGGGTCATCCTAACCTAATCTCACCTAAGCTAACCTAACCAAGAAAATAACGAAGAAAATTGTTTAAAAATCTTATAAATTTAAATTGGCCCTCCCCACCGATACGGAATTTTATCCTAATTTAATACTACTCGTATCGATACACTCGGGCCCGAAAAAAAATTGGCGCACTGTTCGACGGGACATTTCGATCACTTCTCGAAGCCGGCTGGTTATCTGATTGAAAATGGCTCTATAAATCAGTGTTAAGGAACTCAAATTTAACTGCCTGGTTTGGTCGGTCTCTAGGGTGAACTTTAGAATAGGTGAAAGTTAACAAATTGGGGAGAACTTGCTAGCTTTTAGTCATTAGATTTGAAGAGTTCAAATCTGAAAGCAATTTCTATCTATCGGGTTGAGGTAATAGACTCGTTTCAGACGGGCGAATTGAAATTGTAAGAGATTCATGAAGCTTTTTCGGTCCGCTGAAAACAGGGATTCTACCATACCACCTCAATTTGGGGTGTCAGACTCCAAAAGTCTAGTACTACACACCTAACTTTAAAAAGTATTCTTAAAAACGATAGATACTCTGCAGAAGCTCTACTTGCATCACTCAATTTTGACTTTACACCCCACAAACTGAAAATCGTTACAGAATCCCTGGCTTAAAATAAATTATTGCCGCGAGGAAAATGTCTGTATAAGTGGAACATGAAGAAGATTTGAACACGGGTTAATCAGTTAGTTCAGTATCTTACGAACTACACTAAATGTCCAGATAGAAAGTCACTGGATCCAACCAGTACTAAGGACAAGCCAAGAGTGTGCTGCCTTAACCCTGAAGATATAAACTAAGTTGATATCAAAGTTTACGCCATATTTTAATAACTTTTATTTTTGCCAACTAGGAATCGGAATTCCCATTTCATTGAAAATTCACCATATTTTTTAAAAAAAAGTAATCAAGATGGCGTCAACAAATACTTGATCAGATTGCTTTCACGGCTACGACCAGAAACCGTTCTCTCATTCTGCGCATGAGCAGAGCTGACAACTGTAACTATCCACTTCAGCATACGAAAAGTATTTTGCGATTTTCTTCGCTTTCAATGAAACCCCAGAAATACTAAAACTACTGAAAGTTCCTACAAACTTCTTAATAGTGCAGTAAGTTGATAGTACCACTGTTTTTTACTGAGCAACTTTTGTTGTAGCTCCCACTAGCGCCTTGTAAACTCTTCCCGCGACAACGTCGCTTAGAAGTCCGTGGGCATTCCATGGAAAAGTTAAGAGTGTTTTATTTCTTGTGTATTTTTTGTGTGTGAGTGGGGAGGTGGAACCGATCAAGTAGCACGACACTGAGACACTTTTTTTTTGAAGTTTTTCTTTTCAAGTTTTTAAATTTTAAATTCTGAATAATTTTCCTCCTTTACTTTGACGCCTTTCATTATCTGCACCTTCAAACAGAAGCAAAAGAAAATCGTCCGAAAAGCAAATTGATCTCAAAGCAAAATGGGAAGTAATGAAAGAAGAGAATGGTTTCAATAAAACTGTTTCACAGAGCTCAAATTAAAACGGAAACCGTTTGAGTTCGTAGAAAACATCTTGGTAGAAAGAAGAAACGATCGGAGAGAAAGCATTAAAAAAGGCATCCCTGAATGAATTTCAAGAAATGGATGTTTTGTACGGATTGTAAGTGATCAAAACTGAGGAATTACTTTTTTTTTTTGCTAGCCGAGGCTATCTCCCACAAAGGGCTATACGCTCTATCTGGGATGAGAAGTTGATGGAATTAAGGTCTTTGTGAGAGGTGGAAGGTCTATGTGGTTTTATTTTATCTATTTCTCATCATAGGATATTATGAGTTTTCCTCATATTCATTTAAATGGTGGGAATATTAAGTAAATGAGAATGTGATGGTTGGTGAAAGAATGGATGTGAGCTGCGATCGACGCCACAACACTTTGACACAAGACAAATGAATGATAATCTTCGAGCCTAGGGGTTACTCTAGGCCATGATGTAGACAGATGTGCCCTGTACGTTCGAAATAGTTACTGTGCAATATGTGACGGTGAGACATAATGAGGTAGATTGAGGAATGGTTCGTCTGGGTGATCGGGAGGAAGCGTTTGTATATCGTGAGAAGTGTAGAAAGTTGTGTAATTTCAGTGAACTGTCTATCGTGTTCTAATTGTGTGCGGATAATATCGGTGAAGAATGGGTGTTCAGTGTCGAAGCGTTTACGTGTATACTTTAAACGTAGTGATTCTAGGTGATAGAGTAGATGTGGGATTGTTATTTTATCGTAGAGCTCTTGTGTTGGACTGGATAGTTTAATTCGATAGGCAATGCGAAGGGCGTGTCTTTCCAGGATTTGAAGTTTGTTGTAGATGGCGGTATTTGCGTTGATCCATGCTGTATATCCATATGTCAGAACTGGTCGTAAGAATGCTTTGTATGTATTGAGAACTGTGTTAGGCTCCAAGTTGTACCTGTCAGACATTGGAGGAGGTTAATTCTGTTTTTGGCTTTACTGATGACCGTTTGGAGGTGTGGGCGCCAGTTAAGGTTTTCATCGTGGATTGACATCAACACCTGATCTCTCCTTCTGAAGAGAAATTTTCCAAAAGCTGTTTGGTCTGATTTGTTTTTTAAGAACACTAAATCGAGTGGTGCAACCACAGGGGGGCAGGGGGCATTGCCCCACCCAACTCTGGTCAGACATCAATTTTGCGGGGGGCAAACATAGGCTACATGTTACTTCTGAGCCTCAACATTTAACGCTAAAACAGCTTTGAATTTTTGTTATACATGTTTTCATTCATTGTAAACAATTGTTTTAGTAATAATATAAAGTTGAGAGCGTTTGAAAAAAAAAATGTCTTTTTTCAACCAATGTTTATTTCCGTCTCATTTTTTTCATAAGTCAAGAGTGCGTTTCTTTAATTCCTCATAGCATTGTTAAACACAAAGAAGCCAAAGGGGGGAAAATAGTCTACTGTTAAAAAAAAGAATATATATAATTTTAAAATGTTTTATTATTATCACCAATACAGAGACGAAAAAAGGAAATAGCTCAATCGTTCACATTTAATCCACTAGGGTAAACTTATTTTGATTGTAGCGCATAAACTTCTGCCAATCTGCCTGAAACAGTGGGTAATAGTTACGTAACTGGCTGGGAATATGTTCAGTCCTCATTCAAGTTCTCAACATTTCTTATTTTGATTTGAGTGAGTTTAGTTTAGACGGTGATGAAGATTTGACATAGTCCGTAATTGAAATGATGAAAATCTGAAGTTCCGAGTCTATGTGACAAGCAAACAAATATTTGAACACTACAAGAAGTATTTTACAGGAGGTGTCCAAACCACACAAAAATATATCACATAAAAAAATTAATGTCTAACGTTATTTGGGAATATTCTGGCACGAAGAATCACCTTCGCATTTACAGTATGTACAACAGATTAATTTGAGAACCCGACAGGGAATACACTTTCTCTCAAACACTTTCTGCACGAACATGGATTTGGAAAGTCTGGTGGGGTTGTTGCTTTCTCTCTGATCTTGGGCATTCGAGTTTCTTCTATTCTGTTGTTGCCATACTGACAAGGAGATAAGTCAGGTGCATTATCGGTTGCATGCAACCATTTGTAACATTGAAGGTACGCTCTTTTGATATGGAGATGGATAGATGTGGTTGGAGAAACTAGATCCGGAAACGTCGTTTGGAGATTATAGTGATGGAACTGATATGAGCGTACCTCATCGAATGTAGTCAACTGTGAATCGAGAGTTCGCACTAGGAATGTTTCAGCTTCGTTTATCATGTCATCGGACAGCTCTGTTTTATCAAAGATTTCGAGAAAGTATGGTTCACAGTCTTCAACAACTTTCAGTGCTGCATGTTTTTTTGTTCCGACTTTGGAAGTCGTATCACAGCCAGTTAATGCGTGAATGGCTGGAAGAATGGAAATTACGTTCGTTAATGAGTGGAGTGGAACTACCCCCACAGTCTTGGCTGATCCGCAGAAAAACCACAACTCCTGGGCACCAAGGATTTTTTCAACTGTTTCGAAAATGGTATAGCGCATTTACAAATATATCCGTGTTTAGAGAGGAAACAATGATGTGAGTGGTTGATTGTACTGTTGCTGCACGATGAATGTGCACTAGAATCCGGTCATCTACCTCCTCGTGTGCGCAATGTAGGAGTGGTTCATCTTTGTTTTCTGCAGCGTGAATGAAACTGCATTTTTCTGGGTCGTCAGCACGAGCACCTCCAAGGTAGATGATTACTTGCTCTGGAATGACATCGGTTGTTTGAACCCAACCGATGAAAAACAGCTGAAATTTCATCTTATTGATAGAAGATGACCAATACCGTTCAATTTGTACTGGGAGTGGGGTGTTGAATTTTGGTGGAGCGACTTCAAAGGCATCTACTTTCACACGTCGAAGACTCTCTTGAGACCTGACGCTGTTTACTTTATAAACATCAAAAATGATGTCGAGTTACAGAATATTCGGATTCACTACAAGAATTATTTTCCATAGGTGATTAGCTAAATCACCAAGTGTCTTCATTTTCAGTTTTTTAACGCTGACCCTTCTAGTCATAGCCATGAAATCTATAACAACAGTGAAAAAGACCCGTTGGTACAAGGTACGTCATGTGGAACAAGTTTCTTTGTGATTTCGTGGAAAAGTTCGGATTTAACAGACTTTCTCAAGAACCCGTCCTTTGTAAGAGAAATGATGTTGGTGTGATTTCGTATTTAAGCAGCCTGTTGATGTCACATTTTCTGGCTCTTGCAATGTCTATATACCGAAAAGCAATGGAACTTTCCATCGGCACATTCACCGCGACTTCTGTATTCTTATTTTTCTCCTTACACTTTCTTTTCTTAATTGGAACCATTAATGCCTTTGATTTTATGGTGAAGCGTTCTTGGATGAAATCATCACGGGCTGCGATACCATCTTCGACACACTTCAGTAAAAAAAACGAAGCTGTATCTTCATCCAGCACCTCTCCAATAACAATGTTTGTTAATTTGTAGTTTTCCCGATTATTTTCATCAAACAAAAAGGGATTTCCTCTTTCCAGAATGAATACCACGATGGCAGTAACACATTTCTCATCTCTTACTGTTGTAGCTGATGAACATTCATGGCGTAGAGAACATTCGTATTCGTCCATAAGATCACATACATTGCGTAAAAAGTAAGATTTTTTTTCCATGTTGAATTATATCATGCTGAGCAATTGCTTCTTTTCTTCGTGTGCATCCGATTACACATCCATGTCCTTTGGGTGGTTTGTTGTAATGCTACTCCAACCCCTGATCGATTGGAATAGAACTGAATTTGCGAGAAGTGCCTTTCACTACAAACCCGCCAGCAACAAAGTCATCGCATATTGTGGTGAAATGGTTTTGCAACATCAGGCAGGCCTGTAGAGACACTGATCCCCACCGGGAATAGTTTATTTTATCAAACGCAAATGACATAGAAACTGCCTTGGACACCGTATCAACAAACAGTTTATCCCTGTATGCAAGAGTTAAGTTTCGTACTGGATAAAGATAAGATACAAAATGATGCCAGTATTTG
>JAGDQP010050402.1:0-14255 GCA_022664845.1 Lepisma saccharinum | reverse complement strand
AACATTATATTCTGTGCTTCACGTATGATCTTTACCATCACTAGCGAATTACCAAATATCCTATAAATTGAGGTTGTGTTGTTTCTTTTTAAAATAAACTTTGACAAAATAATGACATCACATTTCAATTTGCAATATCCACCCTATTGATATGAAGCAACATTCAAGACTAAAATTGTATGTTTATGCATTTTTTTTTCTAAATTACTGAGAAATATTAATTTTATTTTACCATTGTAAAACGTCGATTTTGGGCTCCGAAATGGAACCCCTATAATTTAAAAAAATACCCTTTAAAAACATACTTTTCTTTAAAAAAAAAAATCGCACTAAAAGTAAAAAAAAATGTTTATGCATGACTAAAAAGGTAAGCATCGGGTGCGCTCTCATATACAGTCACTTTATAATTTTTTCGCTTGGCGCTCTTATGCTTTCCTTTTAAGTCATGTATAAATAAAATTATTTTTTACTTTTTAGTACGAATTGTTTTATTTTTTTTAAAGAAAAGTATATTTTTAAAATAGTTTTTCAAAATTATTTTTTGCAGTTATTTCGGTGATCAGATACTTTTCATTGCCCTACATAGTGTAAGCGGTTTTTGTTTTGTGCGTCAAATCCTAAAGTTTTCTGCAACCAGTGAAACGCAACATCGTTGCGGGCTAGTATTTATTTTAGGATAAATCAGTTCTTATTAAAAATTAAATATACTTTTAAAATATATAAATATATACATATATTAAAATAACAATGGCGTATTGTATTTTCACCCAACTTACGTCCCTGTGCAAAATTTCATGATTGCATGTCATAGGGAAATGAATTAAATTACGGTTGCAAGATTTGAGGGCACGGGAACCATAATGAACTCAAAGAGTTTTTTAAGTTTTGGTGTCAGAATTTCACCTGCGAAGTTTGGTTGTGTATTAAAAGTGATAACAAAATCAAAGTTTTGATTTCTTTTTGAAATAACCTGAATTTCTCATGTAGTTCTCCATATGAAGAAGTAATTTTATATATCGATATGTAGTAAAGTGTGACGAAGCTTTCTGAATGGACTGTAAACTTTGTTTTTGGAGCACACTTCTCGATAGTGTTCTTTCTTGTCAGTATATCAATATAAACCCGTCATAAACACCACAGAAAATTATATTAGTCTCATTGTTTAAAGCAATAACATTTTATTATCTTTGAAAGAGAAAGATTAAAATTTCTACTATGATGTTCATTGTTTTTAGAACATGAATTGAATCCTTTCAGAAAGAAAGAAAAATAACTGAACGCATATAGCAACAGATTCTATTTTACAGGCAAATTTTACAGGCAAATTTTCATTAGAGAATAAAATTATAAAGGTCCCGAAGAGTCCCTTTAAAACAATAAATATATTGTCAAAAACCAGAGAGAAATATGAAAGACAGACAAATGATAAAAATAGAAATCTTTGGAATATCTACTGTATTTGACAGCCTCCTTGTGGTTAAACATTATCTGTATCTGACAGGAATGATAAATAACTTTTTTTTTTAGTTTTTAGATAGAGGTGATTAATGACACTAGGGAAACTATAACAAAGAACGAAACATTTCAAGCAGAAATATGTATAAAGTATCCAGTAGCAATGGTGATTCTGAATATCAACAGAAAGGTTTTGAAATGCATAATTTCATACCTCTGACGTTATATTAAAAAATATATGTTCTCACAAATTTTATTAATGCTTTCACTGAAGAGAGAATACTCCATAAGTATTTGTGGGAACATGGTTTGTTCTTTTCTTTACAAATTCAATGGACTATTTCTTGTCTTGTCATTCTATAATAATATCTGGTTTTGATTTGTAAAGAACTTAAAGTAACTAAAGCATTTGTCATGGCCTTTTTTTTTTTTTTCCAAATTCAAACACTCGAAATTGAAACTGTCACATCTATAGTAGTAATCGAGAAAGAATCATGCTGCCATGTTCCACTCTCAACAATCGGGAAGTGAGGGCTGTTATATATGTATGTTTGTACTGTACTTTATTGTACTTGATGAAGTTTTGGTCGACGTCACACACATACTTGTGCCAAATTTAATTTCTTTAGTTGGTTACGCATAAAACATATAATTGACTTGCGAGTTGTAATAGGTATTACATACTGAAAGAAAGCGTATTTATCGTTATATAATATATTTTGTATTATACAATTATTATTTAATCGTTGCGTGAAGGATGTAAGAGAAATAACATGTATTCAAGGCTGTATGGAGCCAATGCTACAAGAAGTTGTGAAATCTAACAACAGATGGCAGCAGAGTTTGACAGCAGTAAAAGTAACTGCTTGAACTTGCATGAATTATTTGTTTATTGTTCTTTTTCAGATAATTATATAATAATGCTGTTTTGGTAACAAACGAATAGATATAGCTTGTTTTAGTTGGAGATGCATTTGCTGTGATGGGGGTAGTATCAACAAAGCATTCGCGTTTATCGGTGCGACTGGTCCCGAAGCAGTGTTTCCAATGCTGAATATCGAAAACTATGTCAGGCCTTCACTCCTGACATAGAATTAGAAAATTGTAAGGGAAGGACGAGATATCTATTAGTTGATTTTATATTTTAAAAAATACATCTTGAAGAGGCTTTATTTCACATATTTTTAATGGAGGATGCATGAAGCAACGTACGTCAGACATTGGTCTCATTCGTCTCGGAAGGGTAGTAAGAAAAATTTTGTTTTGTATGGGCCATTTTTAGTAACTTTGACTTCGGCCCGTCACAATTATGAATGCGGTGCTAGTTAAAATATACGTCCCTGCCCCAGCCTGGATCAAACCCGGGACCGAGGTCCGAGGGTAGCGAGAAATCTATATCTGATCTAACGTATTTTATCGGACATTATCCATTGTCGTTAATTTAAAATAAACATGACGTTTCCAGAGGTTAGCATGCCTTAGTAGTAACCGAAATATGACGAGTTCGAATCTAATTCACGCAAGTGGAAGAATAATCACAACCGAGCTGTCGTAACTCAGTGGTAGGGTGTTGACTTAGCATTCGGAAGGTAGTGAGTTCAATCCTAGTGACCGATCATGCTGACTGAGGTTTGTCCAGGGTTTTTCCTAACTTACGCAAGGCAAATGCTGGGATCGAACCTTTAACTTACGCACTGACCGTTATCTTCCTGCATGCTTTCCCCTCCCCTTTAGCGGGCTGAACCTTAGATTCATGAAGACCATAAGGAAACAGATTATAATGACCAATAGCCCGATAATCTTGTTTGTTATATATTCTGCCAATGCTAGCGTGCATAGGCATAGAACAAGACAGTGACGATACATTCTAATGAACTCAATTAATGGAAATACTTACCTTTATTAATGTGATCATTCTAACCCGACCAGAATAGGATGGGGAGGATGTTGTAGGAAGGTAGTCGGTCGGGTTCTAATTTTATGGTACCATTCCGGCATTTTCCTGGTGTGACTAAGGAAAGCCCTGGAAGATACTCAGTCAAAATAGGCAGCCGCTGGAATAGTTTCCAGGACCTACGATCGCTAAACCGACGTTGCAACTTACTAACTGAGCTACGGTCACTCGATATAGCCTACACTATTGGTTAATGTCATGAATATTTAATATTAAAACAAATACGTTCTTCGTTATTGCACTGAATATGAACGGATTTCACGTTTCTTTTGCGTTTCTACTCGCTTCAGTACGTACAAAAACACAAGATACTACTAGCGCTCAAACACGGCGTTATCTCGCGCTCGCCAGCAAAGCCCTGATCAGGGATTCTG
This sequence comes from Lepisma saccharinum, assembly GCA_022664845.1. NCBI lineage: Eukaryota > Metazoa > Arthropoda > Insecta > Zygentoma > Lepismatidae > Lepisma > Lepisma saccharinum. The sequence continues at coordinate 10,472 of JAGDQP010050402.1, read as the reverse complement.
CCAGACACCCCAATTGGGGTATCACCTGTCGTAATCGTCGAGCACAAAATATTTATCTTTAAAATATTTACTGTTAAATAATCTATTGAAGCCCTGCGAAATTCTCCTCATTCCCCTATCTTTATTTTGGCTATACTTTTCCCCCAAACTAAAAGTCATGGCAGAATCCCTGGTCCTGATGCAATCTACAGATCATCTTCCCGAATGGAAATGAGTTGCTGACGACTTGTCTACAGAATGACGCTTAATTCACTCTTCAGCTGGTTAAACCGCAATCAGTGAAAAACTGACTTCGTGTTTTCTACCAACTGTTTACATTTAACAAAGAAATAAAAAGGTTAGCCTATCCATGCCACTACGTTATAACCATTTTTTCTGTTCGTTGTCATTTTGTGTGGTGCGTCTATTCTCTCTCCTTGTTTTCTTTAATCGAGCAAAGCAATCGGCCGCGAAAGGGGAGCAATCATAGTTCGTGAAAACATATACTTCAATGTTCTTTTGACAACAAATTTCTCAACACTTTGGCCAAAACAGTTACCATAATGTTCGTATTCTTTGTCAAGTTAATATTATTATTATCCGTCGAATTTGGTCGATTAAGCAGGAGAATATAGAAACCTACGTAACAAAGCGCTTCAGACCTTGTATGATTATTCATACGAAACTTCTTCATTTAGCACCCCTGCATTCGCACTTCGACTTTTACATGAGTCCACAAGTTCGTGTCTGCTGATACGTTAGTTCGCGGTTTGACCAAATGCATGGGTAACTGAAACAAGCTATTGAAACTTTATGTAATGTTTTGTAACTGTAACGCTGTTTGTACAATGTGGTTTAAAAGTGTAAGGTGTAGACTAGACGAAGATGGGTCTCGTCAGAAGTAGGAAGTGGATTTATAGATTAAATCTTGACCGAAAGTTATCTTACTTTTCTTTTAGTATCGTCACTTGTGCGGCACTGCTGAAGTGTAAGACTTCAGGCCAGTGTAGTTTGAACCAAGTATCGTTCCGCTCATGAGCAGCGGATAAACCCTTGAGTTATCTAGGGGCATCTTGGCATATTTAATAAGTATTCGATTAATATATATATCAATTAATTGCGTAATACAATGGAAGACAATCATGCTAGCCAGAGACTTATGAACAGTTTACTCTAAGCTCAATTGGGAAGCTAAAGTAATAAAGGAAAATTACTGTGAAGATACCCATTTCTCTTACAGAGTTCAGCGGGTGTCACAGGAAAGTGCTATGTTTGCGTTATCATGAGGGAATGAGACGAGGATTCATACCTCGCCACTGCTGCTCCCGCGAAGCCGCTCTTTTTTGCAGCGCTCATTAACAAACAAGAAGGGTGAGAAATGGCAAAACGGTAACCTTACGTCCACTCTTCCCGCAATTCAAACTCTTTTCCTTTCCTTCCACGGCATCATACAGAATCCAAACCTCCGAAAATATTAGTTTACTATTGGTGACCTCACACAATCCCTTCATAAATAACTGCATCTATAGGAAGAAAATACGTCTATAGTGTTTTGAACTTCACCACAGCAAACAAATAGAGTATTACAGCAATAATACCACAATTTACTGAGAAAACTAATAACTTTATAACTTTGTGGTACCATAAGATTTCGTATAAACTTCGTGTAATCAGCGAGTACAGAGTGTGTAGTATCATTTAATAGCTAGTTAAAGTCTTAAGGGAGACAACTCACCAGTGTTGAGGATATTTGCCAACACGAACAAAAAAGTAACACATTGAGATTACAAAGAGAGAAATAGAATAGGACAAAGAACACGTTCACAAAGTCTCTTTTTCTATTCGTTCAAACATGACTTCTGGAAATCAGTTTAAAGCCAGCTCTTCTGTAGGCTTTCTGCCCGTATCTGTCTGGGAAATTTGCCAAGGGCACATTTCTTTGCCGCATTCGGTTTTACACATTCGAGAGAATTTCTAACTGCAGAGATTGTCTCTTGCTTCCTCTTCTTTATTAATATTATCAGAATTTTCAATGGTCTCTGTGCACGGGTAGTGAAAATCTTTTTCAGGATTTTGTATTTAACAGATTTGAAATTATTGTATGCTAAACAATTTGAAAGAGATGTCCTGAATGATATGTTATAGAAATCATTGCCAGATGATCCTTTCCTAGACAGAGGTTTTAACGTTGCAAGAGGAAAAGAGTAAAAGGTAAAATTAAAATTACAAAAGGATAATTCACTTCTTACATATAAATCGTGGTATGCCATTTCAATTTGATAATAGTTTCCTAACACCAGAGGCAAGAAGAGTTGATGAATGACAATCATATTTAATTGGTCTCTTTGTTCATTATTATAACCATAAAGATATTTTTTTTTAATTTGCAGGCTTCGCCTTTCTACTCCAGCCTGTCATCATGCACTAGTGTGCTGCAGTTCTGGGCAGAGCTTTCTGCACCCTCCCCCCTAGTGAAACAGGCTTTCTCACTAATCTCAAGGCATACGGTATATGCTGGAATTCCAGCAATCATTCGCGGGTTTTCTTTAACTATATTATTTCTGGGCAAAGAATTATGCAGTCGTCGACACATCGACGTAACTGTATAGCTCGACGTAACATATCCGAAAGAATATGGACAAATTCCTCATGGATTTTCCCTTTCAGTTCTTCGGTTGTAGCAGGTCGACTATGGTACACCTTCTTCTTAAGGTGACCCCACAAGAAAAAGAATCACAGACGGTCAGGGGATCTTGGGGCCATGGCATGTAACCATATCAAGAAATTAGTCGGTGCTCAAACAACTGTCGTGGAGCTGACATAGAGTTTAGTGTAATTTGACGTTGTTCTATCTTATTAAAACCAGGGATTGTCATGAATATGAGGAAAGCGATTCAGCTTCTATTCAACAAATTGTACAGTATAGCAACATACCTATTAGTCGTTGTGTTTCTCGAAAGCCCATCACCAGCTTTAAAAAATACCCATAACCCTCACGATGACACAGCGCACCATAGGCTACTTTGTTGTTGTGTAAAGGAATCTCGTTTCACTGACACGGATTGTGTTGCGACCAATAACAAAAATAATAGTAATTTTAGAAGAAGCCATTAAGGTGGAAATGGACTTCGTCCGACAGCCACAGCGTGTTCATGAAATCGCTGTCCTTGTTCACCTTGGCTAACAATCGTTCACAAAATTGTCTACGTTGTAAGGGATCACTGAGTTTGAGGTATTGAACTATCTGCAGCTTGTAGGAATGGAACTTTAAATCTTGCGTCAATACGAGTTGCACACTTGGATCGACGTAGTAATAGAGACGCCGACTAACGTCGAATGGAACGCTGTGACTTCTGATGAACATTCTCTTGCGCACGGGCAATGCGCGGTCGTCTTGGAATTTTCTTCAGAGTTGAACCAGTTTCCTAAAAATTAGATACATATGTGATTATTGCATGGCCGAGGGAACTTGTTCATGCCGCGCAAGGTTAAAATGGCATTAACAATCGTGACGAATGGCCGCCACACTGTCATTGTTTTTATCATAGACTTTTATTTCACCATTCCACTGCATCATATAACTAAATAGCAAGATATCTCTCCCTCGATTTTGTGTGTTGTGCATCGCCACTTACAGTACTTGGCAGTGTTGCCAGCTCGCGTTTTTATATTTCACATCATTTTGACACACTCTTTATTTTATGTGCGGTAAGATACCTGAAATATTCAGTGAAATACTGACCATGTTAGTAAGAGACAAGTGAAACGTCAAACTTTGTATAATACATAATAACACTTTTGAGTTCATATTTGATCTATTTTGAAGGTATCATTTGCAGATACGTTCGAGTATTTATTTCCATTTAAATAATGTTGATAGTATTTTCTTAAAGAGCTATGCCCACTTTCCATAACCTGCATGACCAAAAGGTGACTTAGGAATTAATAGGTATGGAAAATGAAAGCAGACTTCGTCCCGAGTAAAATGATACAATTTGCTCCCACCAAACAACGGCAAGGTACCTTTATTGGCACTTGAAGTTAACATGGAGGTACATGGGAAACCACAGTAATTTGCGATTTCTGAAGCAGTTGTAAGGGGTGACTTCAACTATCTTTTGATATGTTATAGAGCTAATTCAGTTTCCTCGAAAGAGTCTATAATTGTTTCCAGAAAACATCCGAAACTTACCGTTTTCGGCACTTATGCGAATGGAACTCTACGGGAGGGGACAGATTGTCGCGATTTCTGGAGGACAGATATAGAAATTGACCTAAACTATTTTTCGATGTGTTGTAGAGCTAATTAAGCTTCCTCTAAAAAGTCTATTATCTTTTCCGGACACATAAGTAACTTAGAGTTTTCCGTGCTTACGCGCATGGAAGTATGTGAAAGGTGACAATATTCCCGAAGTTTTTTGGAAACGATATTATGCTCTTTAGATGAAACTTAACTAGCTGTACAACATATAAATAGGTAGTTGTGTCATCTTCTATCCCTGGTTCAGAAATCGTGACAAACTGTCCTCTCCCATACACTTTCATACCTGCCGAAAACTCTAAGTTGCAGATATTTTATGGAAACGATTATAAACTATTTTGACGAACCTTAATTATCTGTACAACATACGAAAAGACAGTTGTGCCATCTCATACTCCTTGCCCAGGAATCGCGACAAACTATTCCATTCCACAGACTTCCACGCACATGAGGTAAGCGCCGAAAAACCCTAAATTCCCAATGTTTCCCTGGAACGATTATAGGCTCTTTAGATGAAGCTTAATAATCTGTACAATATACCAAAAGCTAGTTATAATATATCCTATCCCTCGTCCAGAAATAGCAGCAAACTGCCCTCTTCCACAGGCATTTATGCACATAAGTCCCGAAAACACTAAGTTCCCAGTGTTTTTCGGAAAAGATTATAGGCTCTTACGATGAAGATAAATTATCTCTACAATATATCAAAAGATAGAGGCCACCTTTACTTCTGCTTCAGAAATCGCAAAATACTGTCGTTTCCCATATTTCTCCATGTTCATTTCAAGTGCCGAATAAGGTACCTTGCATATGTTTGGCGGGGGGAAAATATATAATTTTATTCAGGATGAAACCTACTTTAATTTTCTATACAATTCAATTGGTCACGTTTAGGGCACGCAGCCTATGGAAAGTGGGCAAAGCTCTTTATTTACGGTATTTAGACAACTTTGACTTAGGTCGGGATAGGTTAGGTGAAGGGATGTTGAAAGGAAGTCGAGTAGATTTGAAGGTGCCATCCCATTATCTCGTTGATGTGACTAGGAAAATCCGTAGAGAGGCCTGTGTCAAGATGATTCGACGTGTATTCCGATTGTTAAACCAAAGCTCTAGCAACTAATCTTCGGACAAATAGCTTGAGAGAAGATTTGCTGGATGAAATGAAACATAACATTGAACGTAATCGGCGTGCATGTGATGCCTTGTTAATTACTTTTGTTAAGTCGTTTATTTCGAACGAGAAGTTAGAATCGGTGGGAAAAAGAATCAATGCAAAGAGACGTTTACATTCCAGAGGATGTTACATCACTTAAGAAAGTGATAAAACATCAAAAAAACGGCATCTACTAGGACCATGGAAAGAAGACCAAGAAAATGAAGAGAATGTTAATTGCAAGGAATAGAATTAGGATCAACATCAACATTGAAATAGGCAAAATAGAACAGGTATCTTCAAGTATCTGGAAAATAGAAAAATTATCTGCAGTATAAGTGAAGATAAAAAATTCGAGCGTGAAATAAAGGCGAGAATAGAAATACTGAATAAGGTATTCACTAGTGTGAAGGACCTTCCCTTTGGTTCAATAAAATAGGAAAATTGCGGAAATCTTTTACTAAATATTTTGACCCAGTCTAGTCTTGTATAGCGCTGAAACATGGACTGTACGAAAGAGCGATTAAAGAAACTTAAAAGCCTTTGAAATGTAAGCAGCAGAGAGAAGAATAGATAACATCAATTGGATATACATGGATGCGTTGTGTAATGAGGAACTGCTGAACAAAGTTGACGAGAGACAAAAAAACAATCGAGACAATGAAGAAGGGAAACGAACTGGTTAGAGCATTTCTAATTACGAATTTATACTGAGGGATGCAATTGAAGATATTCTTGAAGAGAAAGCACATTATTGAAGAAGACACATCACACACTGAGGCAGAGAAAAACACACTATTGGGGACTTGTAGGACCTACTACTTTCGGTGGAACACTGATGATAAAATCTCTTCCATACAGATAAAAATAATTTTATGGGATATAACAGGACTACGGCTTACGCCCGACTTTCATATAGAATATAAAGAAGTGGCCCTAGTACAATTCCTTGAGGAACACCAGCATTATTGTGATATATACAGGATGTCTCAGAAATATTGATGCAAACTTTGGGAGGTGGTTATTTACATCAAAACAAGAAAGTTTCTTTGAAGGAATTCTGAAATCTGCTTAGTTCCGGAACTACAGGCGCTTAAAATTACGCGGCATCGCCACAAATGATAACCTTATATCTCGACAAGTAATGGCGTAAGCGGGATAGACCTAATAAAAACACTCGAAGTAGTTAGTACCCGATTTAAATTATGTTTATGGTTGTCGAATGCCACTTATAGAAGATTTCTATGCTTACCCTATTAAACCATTGCATTCCTTCACACAGTTCTGGTGTTGCGAAACCTGTCTATGCGACACTTCCTTAATCACAAACATTGCTTAAATAGATGTATCGCGCACTACTTCGAGTGTTATTTACTAGGCCGACCCCGCTTGCGCCATTACTTGGAGAGATATGACGTTATTTGACAATGCCTCCACAACGTTGGGCTCCTGTAGACCCGAAACTAAGCGGATTTCGGAATTTACTCAAAGTAACTTTTCTCTATTTTTTATGTAAATAATTACCTTCGAAGTCTGCACCATTATTTCGGGGACACCCTGCTGTATATGCCTGTGATTCTTTCGACATAGGCTCCTTTTTTTCCGCTTTTATTTCAGGAGACTAAGAGGTTAATGCCTGGGGCGCCATGCAGCTTCCCTTCGCCATTTCTTTCCTCTTCTTTGTCGTAAGTGGTTCTAAGAGTTTCCCCAATCCTCCAACACGTCCTTCTGCACATCACAGCGGTGGTGGAAAGACTACAAAATAGATCACCCAGGAGAATGTGAACAGAAATAAAAAGAAAATAACAGAGAAAAAGATCTGTAAAGAGAAAACGCCTTATTGCAAAATTCTTTCCTAAACAGTTTAAAAAGAAAATGTTCGAGATGCATGTTTTCTTCAAAGGGACATTTTATCATGACATATCCGTAAATTTATCCGTATTACAATTGACAGTTTGACATTTCCTTTCCCATAACTTATTTTCTTTACAGATATAATATTATGCGTACATGCGTACATATGCGTACACACAATTTTGTGTAAAATCGGAATTGAAGAGTTGATACGTTTTTCTTAGACGAGCTCTTTCATGTATTCCATTTTGTAATCATTAATCATTTATTCTGTACTTAATATTGTCTGCCTATGTCGATTAGGACATAGCTAGGAACACGAGTTATTCGCTTGAGCGAGTTGATCGATAATTCTAAACATCGGATTAAAACATTATTTTGTGATTTAATTTACGTCAAAATGTACCGCGAATTTGAGAGAATTTCCCTTTCTTAACATATTTTTTTAGACTTCAGCAGCACATGCTGTAAAGGCTTATAGAACTGCGCTGTCCGTCTGTGCGTAGATAACTTTCAACTCAGGAATTACTACAGCTAGGAAAATGGTTGAGAAGCCCTTCGAAAGGTCTCAGCGAGACAAGTTCCAACCCTATCATTCATCCAGATCACAGGGGCGTGCCCCAAGTTCCGGAGGAGATTTTCAACTTAGAAACTACTAGGACTAGGAAGGTGGTGGCTTAGGTGTCGTTGGAAAGATCTCAGCGCGGCTAGTTCAAACCCGTATAGAACATACACATTGTATGGGCGGTGCCGGAGATACGGGAGGCAATTTTTTAACTCATGAATTACTAAGGCTAGGAACGTGGTTGAGTTGTCGTTGGAAAGGTCTTGCTGAGATGGGGAACCCGAGATAGATGGAACGTAGAGAGCAAGTAAATCGAATACAGAGTACGGAAAACGACTTTTCTTTTATAAACTGCTACATGCATTGAAAGCAAATGACTATTAATGGATACTGGAGACGAGGTGATACATGCTGGATGGTATGACGACAATGACCGCTATCTTGAAAGCGACCATCTTGACTATGCTTCAAAATTTTAAAAAAGTAATTGGGTCATGTGGTATATCAGTCTGTGCTGGAATGTTCCAAGAAACCCAGTGATGACGTATTTGATTTACATGCTCTCTACGTTTCATCTTTCTTGGGTTCCCCTGTCGTTACTTGTTGACGACAGCACTTATAATTTTGGCTGTGAATGTTTACCTAGAAACTGTACCTACATACGCATTTTCATCAAAAATCGGGCTCTGACACCTGACGAGTGTTCCCTGTAAGAGTGTAAAAATGATAGACATTTCTTATAACTAGGGCCCAGATTCTTATGTTTTAACCTATTCCTTACCTGCTAACATCACTATTGTAAGATATGTTTTTGTTTCAGTCATTTCTTAATCAAAATGTGCGAATCCTATAGGTCCTAAAAGCAACTAAAATGAGGCTAAATCCTTTGAGAGGCTAAATTGAATATTTTAGGGGGGAAGTTGGCATGATTAGTCTACATAAAATAAATACTGTTAAGAGGAAAAATATTCACGAATGTGCATTTGTTTTCAACTTTCTTTTCTTGTTCTTTATTTTCTTGTTTTCGTTTGGCCTGAACCAAAGTAGTCTAAAGGTCTTAAATAAAATTCGATTCAATTCTTGTTTCGTTAGGCGTGTGGATATCTTGTAGAATTTATATCGATAGTCTTGTAGCGCGAAGCTGTTAATTGCGTGGCGTATTACACTGTCTTCGTTAACAAACGTAAAACTGCTCATTTTAACACAACTTGTTGATGCATGTGGCGTTTAAAATATATTAATCACAATTTTTGCAGTAATCCAACACATAACGGTTTAAGATTTAATGTATAATATGCAGTGCAGTTCATTTTTAGTGCAGAGAAAAGGTTATTTGTGAGTGCTGCTCCAATTGGTAATATTTAACTTAATTTTGAGAAATTTCCAATATTGATTTCTTTAAAAGAAAAACATTTTTGTTTGTTTAATGTTCAGTAAATGGTTAACATATGAAGGAAAATGTGTTTGCAGTTGAAATTTATTTGTTACTTACTTAATTTTAATGCAGATATAATTCTAATTCAGTTTAGTACACGTGTTGTAGAAGATAATAAAATCCTAACATGGATTAAACCAACTCTGTATAAAGTTTAAAACAATGATCATAAGATCATAAAAATTCCGGTAACTTCATGCTATAATTTGATCTTTACCCTTCTGAATTTAACAAACCGTGATATAATATATTGGTAAAAATGTTAAATTGTAAAATAAAATTATAGCCTAGGAAAATTAGGGTCAAAAGGCCAAATTTGGAATAAGAAACTGGATTTTTCACTTGCTCCCTGATACCTTTTGTAATAACATACTAAAGGTTCCAAAGGATCTCATTTGCAGACAATATTATGTCGTTTATGTCGTTTACTATTCGTTTACGGAAGGTTGCTGGATAATCTGAGGATACCCTCAAAGTGCTGACAGGATTAATAACCAAACTTGTTTAATCACAGTAGCTGGAAGCAAACAAATCTATAGCAAAACGTACGACGGTGGGTAGTATAGTGAAAGATTGAATCAAAAGCAAATTTCTGATAGTATATCACAAAATTCATTTTCTTTCTTTTATTACATTCGGTCTGTCATATTTGTAATACATGATTTAATTACACATATAGAGAACAAGGGGCTGCACTTGCAGCTAAACAGAATGAAGCAGATTACCGCGTGGATACCCAGCTATCCTAAACGGCGAACACCTCTCAATATTCCTGGTTATCAGATACACTGAGTGATAGTGTTATCATAAACAGAGAAAACCAAAATTCTACTTTAAAGAGTGTATACGGCAAATATGCCAGAATAAAAAAATACTTACGCAAAGGAGGCCATAGGTGAGGAAAGGAAGGCACTATGCAGACGAATGACAGTACTGAGCAGCAAGAGACCGTATCACATTTCGGAGAGCTTATTTATACCAATTTTTAGGTCCTTGGGTTAACAAAAGCAACTTTGGCAACTTTCATTTAGAACTAAGCACTTGTTATTCACTTTTTAGTGTATTTTGCTGGTCTAATATAGTTCGTTGCATTCTGCACGTACGCATTTTTATTCTTGTCAAGGCCTTTACCACAGTTTTGTCAACACATGGCCAGATTGTTCTTAATACCAAAAAAAACCTTCGTGTTTTTAGATGACTGAATGAAATATATATAATTCTTCTT
>JAGDQP010050401.1:0-14255 GCA_022664845.1 Lepisma saccharinum | reverse complement strand
ACCGTCTGATTGGGGCTGGACTTCAGGTGCAAATGGCTGGTAACCAATATGGATGACACTGGCAGAAGCAGTTAAAGCTAGTATTGAAGTTATGTCCTGCAAGTGTAACAATCAACTGTGCACAGGACGCTGCAGATGTGTTAGTGCTTTAGTGCAGTGTACATCATTGTGTAGGTGCCAAGGAAACTGTGAAAACTAGTCTGAACTCTACTCTGAAGAATGATGTTGTAAGTCATAAGAGTGAATAAAGTCATAAATAATTCATATAAGTCATAAGTTAATATAAGTCATAAGAGTTGATAAAAATTAATACATATATCATTCCTTAAAGTTAATAAAAAATAAGTTTAAACTTTAACAGGTAGTCATTTTGCTTTGTATAATTGTAATAAGGTTAGTCAGATATAATTTGAACTTAGTGGTGCAGATTGTGTTAAAAAAAATGGAACAATTGTGCTACTTATGATAAAAGCGTTAAACTTGCAGGGATTGCCCATGACATAGTTATGGCAGCCATATTGCAAAAATGGCGGAATGTCTAAACCTATCACTCGTACATAAAAATAAATGGTGTATTTGAATTTTTGAGCCTCAAAAACATATAATTTGGCATAAAGATGATGGTTATCATTGACTATTAGAATTTTTAGTAATCTGGCAGCCATTTTGGAAACTGGGGCCGCCATCTTGATTTTTGTGAACATTTTGTTGGCCTCCTTTTTTTAATTTACTTAGAACTACATCATAAGCAATCCCTGCAAGTTTTACGCTTTTATCATAAATATCACAATTGTTCCATTTTTTTTACCACAATCCTTCCCCGCTGGAACTGTTTCTTCTGCGTCTATATACAAACAGGGTGTCCATAAAGTTCGTTGCCACCCCGTGTATCTTTGAAACGACTTCGAATATGAGCAAACGGGAAAAATAACTCCTTCATTATTATGAGGGGCTGGAATTTTGAGCTACAAAAGTTCCACCCCAGAGTGCTACCTATAAAAATTCCAACGTGAGTGGTTATGTTCAAAATCAGGCAATATTTAGAAGTTTTAGACGAACTTGTGATAGTATACAATTTTTGTACAGAAACGATGTAAGTAGTTCTTTCAGTTAATCATTCAGTACGAAAATGAAAGGATTGAAATAATATGTACATCTGTAGTACGAAAATGACAATTTCCTTCGAGTCCAATCTTCAAACAAAGCAAACTCAGAACACTATTATTGTCAACTACCGACATGTAGTGTATACCTTGATGAAAATAACGACACTTGTTTCGCTAAGGCATCTTTTACACGGATTTAAGATCTATATCTGGTTCCTAATGTTTGCTACAAGGATCAAGCAACCGTATGCAATTATTTACCATTATTGCCAGGTTGTATTTCATACATTATCTCCTGCACTTACTTTGAGTCAATGCAGATGAAGTTTTTAATTATTTGTTACATGTTCATTAATTCCTATGAAATTATAATCACACGAACAAAAAAGTATGGATACGACCTTGACAATAATTTCCAAAATCTGTTAACGCTCAGCTATACTGACTTGGATAATCATGGTAGATCCGAACTTTGAAAAGGGTTATATACAGGGTGTTATTTGTAAGTGGGAAATTATTTTAGTACTTTTATTCCAGTCAAATTATACATTTGGCACGGAAGAAATTCAAAAAAACCTTCTATGCTATTTAGCAGAAATGTAGCACTCAAATTTTGATTTGGAACTTTTCGGGAATACGAAATTGAAGATCTTTTTCTTTTTTCGGAGACACTATCACAACTCTGTATTTTGTAAATTTTATATTGTGCGGACCATTCTAGTATTTTTTACTTTGGCCCGTCAGCATTATCATGTGAAGCCTAGTGAAAATTCAGAAACATTCATACCCCTGGTGAGATTCGAACCTGCCACCTTTCAGTCGTTGGCCTATCGTAGTAGACCGCCCGGCTACCTGGTCGGTTAAATTTGTTTTACATAGAACGAACCATTACAAAGTTACCATCGGTTTCAGTGCTGTATATTTTAACTCTTAACAGAAAAATGAACTTAGAAAAGAGACTACACGGATACGGAAGAGTCAAGAAAATCCCTGGCATTCCAAAATGTTTATAGAAAGTGAGGCAAAAGATCGGATATCGGTGATTCAAAAACGGCTCCTTTTTGTCCATATTAATATATGTCGAGAATCATAAATGAACCGCATCATGTGACATATCGTTTTAGACTAGCTTGTTTCCATAAAGTACTTGTTTTAACCTACGTTTATTTGTTTAAAAGATACGGATTTGGAGAAATCCCAGTAGCAAACAACATTTGTTTTTCGTGTGATTAACATTGCTTTTTCATATATTTCTTTGATTAAACGTTATCATGTGAGAAACGTGCGTTGCATTTTAAATCACATTTCAACAAACACTGTTTATAAGACATTAATGCACTTTCATGAAGCTGGCCCCAGCCACATCGGCAGAATTTTTAAAAAACAGCTTAAAAAATTCTGCTAAAATTCTGCAATACAAAAACAATAATAATAAAAATTCTACTGTCCCGGAAAGTCCCGGAATTACGGGTTATTTTGGGTTTGGTTAGAATAAAACTCAGCCCCATCCACTTTAGAACAGTTTTGAAAAATAGTGCAAAAAATTCCCCTAACATTATGCTGTCCCGGAAAGCCCCGAAACAAAAGGGTTTTTGGTTGGGGGCAGAATAAGGCTCATCCCCAACCACTTTAGAACAGTTTTGAAAACTAGTGCAAAAAATTCCCCTAACATTCTGCTGTCCCGGAAAGCCCCGAAAGAACGGGTTTTTGGTTGGGGCCAGAATAAGGCTCAGCCCCACCCACTTTAGAACAGTTTTGAAAACTAGTTCAAAAAATTCTGCTATTCAAAACAATAATTATAAAATTTCTGCTGTCCAGGAAAGCCCCGAAATAAAGGGTTTCTGGTTGGGGCCAGAATAAGGCTCAGCCCGACCCACTTTAGAACAGTTTTGAAAACCAGCTTAAAAAATCTCCTACAATTCTGCTATTCAAAAACAATAATTATACAAATTCTATTGTCCCGGAAAGCAAGGAAATAACGGGTTTTTGGTTGGGGCCAGATTAACGCTGAGACTCAACCACTTCAGAACAGTTTTGAAAATTAATGCAAAAAGATGCTAAAATTCTGCTATTCAATAACAATAATGATAAAAATCCTGCTGACCCGGAAAGCCCCGAAATTACGGGTTGTTATGGGTTTACCCAGAATAAGGCTCAGCCACACCAACATTAAAACAATTTTCAAAACTAGTGCAAAAATTCCACTAGCAAGGTGCTATTCAAAAACATTCTGTTGTCCTGGAAAGCCGCGATATTACACTTTATCTTAGATGGACCAAAATTATGTCAGTCAGCATGTAGCTTTATTGTATATTAAAGGGTATTATGTATATTCGTTTGATCGCCGGATGTGGAACTAGGAAATGAGTGTTACATGAACGTGTTTAAATAAGAGTAGGTTCCGAAAATATTGTAAAATGTTGAATAAGTTGCCATCTTGAATCCAAAATGGTGACATTTTGAACACTTCGTAACGTACACTTCATATTGCAAGTGCATAACAAAATTATAGTTTTCGAAGCTCCAGCTATTTCGAAAATGAGATTTTGGTCGGCCATATTGGATATAAGATGACGATTTTTTATTTTTTTTTATAATATTTTCGTAAATTACTGATCATCAAACTTCATACGAAATTTCGTATCTCTAATCCCAAGTGTAGAAAATGAGTTTAATGAATGTACATATTGGATCCAATATGGCGCTTTTAGGACAATTTGTTACTTTTGCAACCTATCCGTGATGATGTGCCTTCATACGAAATTTGTTTTATCTAGCTACAGTTATTTGTCCTGGACTACACTAGTATGTATACATGTATTTGATATTCATATATATTTTCCGCCATTTTCGATTCAAGTTGGGAAAATTTTCAAAATTCTGTATTTTTGCCGTAGCCTGCTCCTGATGATACACATTTCGCCTAATTTGGTTTCTGTAGCTGCAGCGGTTCGGGACGTACATTCTTTATATATAAATATTGTTTTACGCCATTTTAGATTCAAGATGGCAACATTTTCAAAATATCTATTTTTTTCTTTACTTACTCGTTACGATACACCTTCATTCCAATTTTCGTATTTCTAACTCCAGTGGTTTGTTCTGGGCAGTACATACATATATATTTTTTCTGCAATATTGGATTCAAGAAGGCGACTTTTTCAAAATGTCTGATTTTGTCCTTTACCCACTAATCAAGATACACCTTCGTGCCAATTTTCGTGTTTCTAGCTCCACTAGTTTCGACTGGGAGTTTGACGACCCAGTGAGTGAGTGAATCAGTATCCATGGGGCTTGTAATAATTGTAAGGTTCTTAGATAGAGGCTCCATAATCTAGTGTATAGAGCGCTTATCTTATGTCCTGATTATCCGCCTACTCTGGGGTTTGATTCCCGACTGGAACACCTAACATTTCGCCGTGCTCACAGAGTTTCGAAGTAAACCGGGAAGTCATGCAGTGGACTGTGGCGTGACGGCCACTTATGTGTTAGCGACTATGTATTACCGTAGTGAGATACATATCATATATCCTACTCGTGCCTGCATACGATTCAAGGCAAGTGCTGGAGGGCGTTACGAACACAAAGAAGGAACCTGCTTTATCAAGCAAAAAGAAAATAACAAAAGAAAAAAAACAAGAGACTTGAGTATATGTTCCTATTCTAACCCTTTCCTATAGAAACCCTTTCCAAGATAACTACTTATACTAGGTTGTATTAAGTATCGTGTAACTACTGTATGTTTGGCTATAATGGCTGTTATTATGAATCTTATTTAGACGAACACAGCTTTTTTATTTATTTATAGTGTTATTTATATATAATTGTGAATGGTAATTCAATAAGAGGTAAAGCATCCCTAGGAGAACCTGTAGTTGACACGACGGCTCTTCAGAGCACTCACCGTCCCCGTCTGAACGGAGAATCCATGCCACCAGTCTTTTCTTCGTATTATTCTTCCATTACTAATTATGCATGATTGGATGATGATGGTACCAAAATAATAAACAAAAGTGTAATTAGGTTTTAGTAGTATTCGTCTGACAACTATTTGCAAACAGATAATCAAAATTTTATGCGCGATTGACTGTAGATTTTCAGAATTTTTCCGAGAAGAATAAGTTTGCAAACCGATATCAGATGAATTTTCGACTATATAATAATCATGTATTTATTGACTGCAAGATTTACATCATCCTTCTCCTGGACCCCCTCAATTTCTTTTCCCGGACCTCACGTTCATGTCTACCAGCATTCACAATCCCTTACGCATGCTTCAACTACACCAGAACATGCATGAACAGATCATGAGAAACGGAGTGAAAGTAAAACGGGTTTTCCGCGATGCGCTTAGAAATGAAAGTGTTCATCTCGATGGCTCTTAATTTCTTTCCGTTGCTTCTAGATATGGTACATCCTTGTCTCATCACTCCAAATCTCTCCCTGAATCATCATGATCTTAGTGTTTATGACTTTTACACAAAACTATTTAATTTTTGCGTTTTTCTCTGTTGGAAAATGCATTCTAGGTCTTTCTAGAAGCTGTTTGCGATCTTCCTTTGCCATAATGCAAATTTCCCTCACATCTGTTGAATGAAGTTTGTTTTTACCATCTTGAGGTATTAGACCTGTACCTTTGCCATATCTTTAGAACATCAGACACTCTAGTATACCCATTAAACGTTTTGTAAGATTGTTTGGTACGTGCAACCATTTTTAGATACAGTTGCTGACGTTCTCTGTTTAGAAGTTCAGTCCAGTCTTGGAGTAAACTCCAATATATTTTCACAAACAATCTATAAAAATTAGTAGAAATTGTAACAGGACAAAACCTTAAATCACAATGATAAATCTAAAAAATAACAACAACAGAATGTGTTAGTAGTAGTCAATGTACGAAACACAGATTAGAAATGTCAGAAGTAATTGGTACTTCAATGTTCTTCAAATAAAATTATTACTAATTGCAAATAAGTGTGTAGATAACACCCAAGTCAAATTAGATTAAAAAACTCCTGCAGCTTCTGACTCAATCCTGATGAAAATTTTCTTCTACTGTACCGCTGATTGTGAGGTAGGGTGCGATGTCGTAAGGCTGGTAGAAAATGCACCTCACTCTGTGCCAATTGTAGGGAACTTGCACCATGCGAAGTCTAAGAGCTTGATGAGGATGTGTCCGAAGAACCTGAAATTTGAAGATATCATTTTTTAAGATAAAACATGAATTACAAAGGGGATGTTAACTGATTAATTGTTCATATTGTTAGGTTGTTATTATCGTGATAGATCATCTTTCTCTCTTCTGGTCAACACGTGTGTTTCTGCCTAGCGCCATTTTCCTCGCTGACTGGCTGGACCTTTACAAAACACGTTCGAACAACAGGCAGCTTCTCTTGGGCGAGGTTATTTCGTGACACGGCAATATAAAACTATCACGATATTACTTAATATCACGATAATAAAACTTTCATCCTGTTTGAACGTTCCCAGTGCATTCCACTGTGGTTTATTAACCATGATTTACATAATTACACATAATTTGTTTTAAATATAATGATAAATCTAAAAAAATGACTATTTTTACATACCGTACAAACTGTATTGTCCACCCTATCACTTTGAAAATAATAATCCTACGATAAAAATGAAGATGACTTTTCTTGTAGGAAATTTTGTCGACTTTAATTTTATGGATATACTAAATTTCGCTAGGATTGCTAGTTACAGAGATATATGCAAAAACTTAGAAAGGTCACCTTTAAACAGCCCTCCACTCACCCCCAACATTGCAGGATTTTTAGTATGTTGTTCTGTAGACACAAACGAACAACTAGACCAAATTTCAAAGCTCAGGGATATTTTCCCTCGATTTGTCTGATTTGACGGTGTTAAAAGTTCAAAAGACAATTATAAGGTTAATAGATAATAATGGTAGAATATGGTACCAGTAATCAATGTACGAAACACACACTTTACAAATGTCATAAATAATTGAAACTTCAATGTTCTCCAGCTGAAATTATTAGTAAAGGTAAATAAGTCTGTAGCTAATAAAATATACGAAAAATATTGTTCAATATTTTTTCAATATTGTTTTTCAATGATTAGTATTTAATTTATTACGATTTATTAGCAAAATTTCTTCTATTTGAGGCATACGAGTTAGATCAAACCTAAACCGGGTATAGAAATATTTTAAAGATATGCATTTCTATTCATGTTATGATAAAGTTAATGATAAATTTTTAACAGTGTACTAGTGGTAAGACGTTGGTACGTAATTATCAAAATTTACCAACATTTATCTACTTGCCAACTTCGAAATAAAGATACATGTAATAATGTCTAATTGTGTATCGTTCGAACTGAAATATTCTCTTTTGGAACAGAAAGAGACGAATTATGGAATTTATGTGTTACAGTGCAGACATTTTCTGGGTGTATAATTTTGTGTAGTGATACCATACGTCAGCATGTATGCAGATATGTCTGCTTTTTGATATTGAAAATAGCTGTCCCCTATCCATTTTTGGAAACCTCTAATTTGCCCGGGTTTTTAGTATCCAAACACAATTAACTACTGACAAATTAAACTGATACATCGACAGAATAAAGTCGTGTATTTTTCATTATACGTGACACAAACCCCAAAGTTCTGGATTAATATACACATACATCCGCAAAACAGCATGATATGATATTTAGATCGCCACGTTATTATAACAGCTATGAATTGAAGTTAGTTGAGTTTTATTTAGGGTCTTTGGGTATCTGAAGCTCATGCCAGGATATGGGAGGGGAAAAGATGCGCACATATGAAGGTTATGGCTTACGTTGAAGGTACCATACCAGAATTTGCCGAGTGGGACTCAGGAAAACCTGATAAACCTCAGTCAATATGGTCAGCCTTTGGGACTGAACCCAGGTCATCCCGAATCTAACACTGAGCTCCGGCATCTCAGCCAGAACAGCTGTGAAAAACTTGCGCTAAGCTGCTTGCAATCGACTGTATCTTCCGCATAAGGCATTTTGTTTAGAAAATTAGATCTAGCTAGAAATATGCAGGACCTGCAAAGTAACACAAATTATAAAGTTGGATTTTGAGTAAGCTGATGACGGGAACGTTGTCAGCATTGTTAGGTTTTATAATCTGATATCTTAATGTATGTTGCTTTGCACCTTACGGAAAGTTGCCACATTAAAAATCCCCAGGGTGTTGCTATCCTGGATATATAACGTATAGTTTCAGATCCGGTACTGGAATGAAGGATTAGTTTCAAAACTTAGAATAGTCACAAATGAACGGACAATTTAAATCACTATTCAATCGCAACTCAATCGCTCTTTTCGAAAAGGAGACAGTCAGTTTTAAAAAAATGTATTTGAAACCTGGGATGTTGGACCTAATAAAATTATTTAGTGACAAATTCTGATTTTTCTTTTTTTAGAACAAATTATAAGACACATTTTAACTTTTTCTGTTCCCGCTAGGGACTCCTATGACTTGAAATTTCTCTGAATTATGTAGTTTCGTAATGTTATCTTACCTGTATTTAATTAGTCAAAAAGTATATTGTTAAATATTAGCTGTCTTTCTAGTGTGCTTTGTTTAGACTCTACGTTCAAATATAGTTCTCTTTTGCTAATTATTTATCAGGGTCTGCAAATAACGCAATGAGTATTTTACAACTTTTACACCCTATTTCTAACGTATATTAACATCACAGGATATCATATCTTTTGTATTTACCTTATAGAATAATCATAAATAGTTTTATTGAACACTGATATTCAAATAAGTGCAGAAACACAGCTTATCTTCTCTCAGGACTCTATTAGTGCATGGGATGTATATTGTACAAAGTAAAAGTTCGAAATAAATATATTTAGAAAATGAGCCCTCCAATAAAATACCACTTTTTACAGCGGTTTATGGCCAAACACGTCGTCGGACTTTTTTGGTGGAAAGCTGCATATTTGTCTATTTGATTCCCAGACTTAGTTAATATATAATCTAATTTCATTGCACTATGAGAGCAAAGGACGAATAACTTTATTGATAAAGTGGAGGCTGTTTGTACCTCATTTTCAGAGACTGTAGCGGGAATATTCGTTTTACATTTTTTATCCCAACAGGCTACTTTAACGTAAATATTTTTCTATTTAAAGATATAACAGAAAATACAATTACGAGATAGATAATCTTCTAACGATTAGACATTAGATGAGACACCCAGCTCAAAACCTACCTATCTATGTTTAAGGTATTAGATACAAAATAGTAAGTCTTAAATCCCTAATAGTCACACTTGAAATCCACACAGATACACAAAATAATGGTTTAAAATACGACGCTACACTGCAATTTATACTTAGTTACGAGCACAACATGAAACATATGGTATCATATCTTTAGTATCAACGTAAAATCCGAATTATTGTCCTTTCACCAGGTTCTTAAAATGTGAAGTGAGTTACTGAAATAAACGAATAGAATAAACGAATGTCCACCACATATAGTAGACACTCACATATTCCGACTTGGGTTGTTAAAACACGTTCTTCTACCTTGTAATTGGTAGAGGCTTCTACAAACTAACGCTAGGGCAAGATAACCATTACGAAAATAAAATGCTGATGAGAAGCTGCTTTTCCACGACCACTCACTCTGAATAACATTAGGAAAGCCACGGAAGGGACATAAGAAAAAAAAATGCGTTTGTCTTTACTGCGAGGCCGTACAGCCGAAAAGTACACGGCTGAATGAAGTGAAGTAGCAGTACAAATGTTAGTCCTATGGATTCCTTACGACCTTCCGGAGTTAAACCATCTTCCGATTTGGGTCTCAGTGGAAGGACTACGTCAGGGGAATCCAAGAAATTGATTAAGAAAGACGTTAGAATAGGAACGTACTTTACACAATACGGGCACTTATTAGATTTTTGTATACAAGCTAATCAAGAAATCTAGTGACTGAATAAGATAGGATTTGAAAGATCAAGCACACTTTCTACTACACGTAAACTGAGACACAATTTTAGAACATGGTTCCTCATAAAGAACAGTGACTTTTTGTCGGTTAAGAATAGAGAGTGCGTGAGCAAAGTATATCTTACGCCGTGATACGTAGATAATAATGCAACAAGGTTTTAGTAAATATTAATGATACACATATGATGGCAAAATAAATCAGATTGGTAACGTATTAGTAGATGATATAGATATCCGAACATAACAGATAGAGTTCACAAAGAACATGAGACTTTGCTTCAATTAAGATTAATTCATTTCCGCCGTAACATTTTTTCTAAATTTGTAGGCCTTAATAATATTCTTCTTGCTCCTCAAGCAGAAAAATAAATTCTCAGTGTTTTCGTTGTTAGGTTTATTTGAGAACAGTTTCTTCCACCAAGCATTATACTAAAAAGAGTTGGTAAAAGAAAATCTTAAAAACATATATTTTTGTTACAAAATCATATTAAAAGGTATAACATAATTTTCTTTATGCATGACTAAAATGAAAAGCATGGGGCACGCTCTCATTTACAGTCACTTTATACATTATTGAATTGCGTGTTCCATGCTTTTCTTTTTAATCATGAATAAACAAAATTACTGTCCACATTTTAATATAAAATTTTAAGAAAAGTATGTTTTTGAAATGATTTAGAAATATAGAAATTTAGACGTAACACATTAGAAATTGCTTACCCTTTTTTGATAAGTTGGATACCTTAGATAGAATGATATAGAAATAACTTCCACTTGATACACCTGTACGTAAACAGGCAATGAAGGAGTGACTACTATATAAATTCATCGCAAAAAATATATTTGGTCAATCCCATACTACTCTAAAAAGACATGTTTTGGGTATCCTTTTGGATACAAGACCAGTCAGCGTAGTGTATTGAAGTAATTCACATCGCATCACACATTCACACATAGAGAAACAGTACGGGGAGCCAAGTGAGTGGTAAAACATTGGATGAACCCACTTTAATTTCAAATTACGTACAGAAGGAAAAACAGTACTGAGACATAGCGAAGCTTGTTGGAATGCCATGCTCTACCGCGGGATAGATCATAAAGAAATATTAAAGAGAGCAATTACTGTGGAATATAATCCGTTCTGACCAACCAAGCAAACTAACTGGTCAGAATTAAACCTGTATTCTTCATTATCTGAACCAAACTCAAAGAATTAGTGTTAATGAAGTAGTACAAAACCTTCTCCCAAAATTCTAGGCACTCATATTGATATTTCTTGGAAAATGAATTTCTTCTTTGTGCTTCCTTGTGATGTGTGTGTTTTGTTTCTGGCTACACATCTTCTGGATTCTGTTGTTTCCAGAAATTTGGATTATTTATGGTGTAACATTAACTTCCATATCCTAGACGAGTGAAGTAGCCAAATCGTAAGTACTAATTCTTTCAGGTTTTTTTTTCATCAAAATGAAGAATGTAGGATTCATTCTGAGCAGTTAGTTTCCTTGGATGGCCCGAATGTGTTCTTCTCCGCAATAATTCCTCTGTTTTATATTTTGTTTATATTCTATCCAACGATAGAACACGATTTTCCAACAAGCTTGTCTATGTCTCAGTATATTTTACTTTCCACACTTAATTCGAAATTAAAGTGAGTTCCTCCAATGTTGTTTCACTCAGGTTGTTCCACATACTACTTCTGCATGCATGACGCGATGTGGATTGCTTCAATATACGACGCAAATTGCTCTTTTACACAAAAGGATACCTGAAACATTTCCTTCGAGAGTAATGAGAGAGTTATCCAAAAAACTTTTTTAGATCAATTTACGTAGTCATGACTCTTTTGTTACCTGTAACCTTACAGATGTATTGAGTGGTAGTTGTTTCTATAGCACCATATCTAAAGAATCCAAATTATCATTAAAGGACAAAAGATTTGGAATTTGGCCACACTTCACATGTGACACAGTCTGTTTTTCCTCTTTGATGAATTTGTCCAAATACTCTTTTACCCACTGTTGACAATACGAAAACCGGCACTGGTTTTACATATTTGTATATATAGCTCTTTACAACTTCCGTCCACAAGCGGGTTTTCGACGAAAGCTGAGATACAATGTGGAACATCGGTCTTGACCTCTTGACTTCATTAACTCAACCAACTAAAATAATCTAAGGTAACCTTTTCTTTCTATGAACAGATAATACTAATTTCTTACTAAAAGTAAAGGAGACTGTCTATATTGACTATTTTGGCAAAGAAAGGCCACCCCCCACTCTTCTGGTAAGTTTGTGCTGCTATGTGGTGAGGGACGCGTTTGATATGTACATTATATAAGTGTAGAAGGATTGAGCATGTGTAAAATTGGAATTACGTTGTTTACTGTTTATTGTCGTCATTGTTTTGTTAATGTTTTGGTCTACATTTCTTTAAGGCAACTGTTACTTTGACGTATTTAAGCTCATTAAATAATTACGTAAACGAATAATTGTTTGATTTTGATTATACCTTAGGTTCAAATAGAGAAGTCGGCGAGGTCGTTGATAACGGCCAGCCATATTGGTGTCACAATATTGGTAGAAAAGATTATCTAAGTAAACGATTATGGTGTGGCCGCTTATCCATAGCAGTGACCACATCCTCCAGGTATATTTTGATTCTAAGAAAAGAAGTTTTTGAATAAATCATTGTACCAACTGGAAAAAGTTCATTTGGAGGAGATAATTTGACGAAAGACTATATTTTACAGCATAAAAGTTCATTGTTTCTTTACCGTTACAGTTATTCTTATTTTAATTTACTTTGTAATGTTCCTGGATATTAGTGAAATAAATATCGAAATGGATTCCCATTCATTTATGTTTAATTTCTTCTGTTATTTCATCATAAAGTGGATGTTTTAA
This sequence comes from Lepisma saccharinum, assembly GCA_022664845.1. Taxonomy (NCBI): domain Eukaryota; kingdom Metazoa; phylum Arthropoda; class Insecta; order Zygentoma; family Lepismatidae; genus Lepisma; species Lepisma saccharinum. Next base: position 1,254 of record JAGDQP010050401.1, on the reverse strand, counting down.
GACTATTGCATCACTAAACGCATAGAAGTAGCATATATCAATGTTTCTCATCAGAATATATTTATTGCAAAACTAACTTCAGTAACGTTATTGTATAAAATTCTAGTCCATATTAGCATATTGTATCATTCCTTTCTAATTTAAGAAAATCGATCGAGATTCAATCGGGCGGACTTAAAGATGGGAACTATGAAGTAAATGCTCTCTTAAGGGTAGCGCATTCAACCCAGTATCCATTGCTGGGTATTTGACTCTCATTTATTTCAGCAATTTAAGAATATAAACGTATTCCCACACTTTTTAACCACTCTCCACACGCATAATTTGTCTTTCTTTTATCATCGATACCTCCGAAGTAATTGCGCTTGAGTGACTAGAATTTCCTTGTGCATATTCTTTGGCATTCTTATCATGATGGAAGAAAATAATATTCACATTAGTAGGTTTGCTTTCAATCTATTGATAAATATTCACACAAAAACACAGAAACAAAATAAAACTTATCTACTTCTCTCTGATACGTTTTCACACATTTTCTTATATATATCTTCGTGGTTATATTTTAATCAGATCTGATTTGATATCAAAGATCAGAGAAAAACTTTCTAAAATTATGATCTCCTGTTGCTTGGTCCTGTATCCTTCACTATCCTTTATTTCCTATCAATCATTTCATTCTATTTTCTCTTCTTGTTTAAGAAATATCTTTTCTATTTCTCTTTGGAGATCTCTAATTAACCCAATTTTGCTTTCTCAGTAAAAATAGATGGAATACTCAAACGATGTGAAGTAAGACGACGAAACTCAATTTATCTCCCTTACAACCACACACATTCACATCCGAAAATACACATTCTTATACGTAAATCATATCCGCAATTTTTTTTTGTCTTTTTTTTCCCTCTCCGTCATACAGCAAAGCCATTTTCTACGCCAGCAATTGGTAATTGAGATAAAAATATTTGTATAAATACCTTTAAGAGATAGACAAATGACATTCGTATAATTTTGTTATTGTGGATACGAAATGTGTTAAAGGCACGTTAAGGAGACAATGTGAAAAACAATAAAATACCTGTATATTGCAATATATTTACCGTAAAGTTGTGTATTCTTGTAGATGGCGGTAGACACAAGCTCTCGCAACTAGTACGTAACACTCAATGTTTGTGCTTTGGAATCACAGAGTGACAATGACGTAATCAATTTCGACGGTTTTGGCGTCATACTGTAGTCGATAACACAAATTGTTCT
>JAGDQP010050400.1:2648-14255 GCA_022664845.1 Lepisma saccharinum | reverse complement strand
ATCTGGCTGGCTTGAATCGCGATTTTGAATATTAGAGATGAAGGTAGGTTCTATTGAATAACACAAAAAATGTCTTAGCGCGCCGGTATTGAAACACGTTTAGTTCAATTTCAATTTAAAAGGCAATTTTATTTCCTTTTTAGGAGTTTTATTATTTTTATTTTTAGCTGTTTGCCGCCCCCCTAAACGTGTCGCCCTGGGCGTTTGCCCCCTCCCCTTCTAGATTCGGCACTGAGACAAAGGGTGGGAGTTGGCGAAGATAGCATACGGCAAAACAGTCTTAGCACGTGAAAGTACTTCATCACACTGAAACCACAGCAGAAGTGTCTTGCAACAAAACAAAATTCAAATCAATTTCAAGTTTGCAAGCTTCCTCGCACAAGCTTGTTTCAAAAAGCTTGAATTGGGTTTATTGCAACCAGAAAACATTGTTTGAAAAACATTATTCTTTTGTGTTTTCAAATTGTAGCTGAAATGTTTCCCAAAAGTTGGGCAACATTTGAGAAACATTTCGAAATCATTTTAAAAAAACAAATTCTGATATTCTCCGAGAAATGCCTAGTCCACACATGGAAACATTTTCAGAAAACTCTTAATCTCTTGTGTATTTTCAATGTGGGCAGTTTTCAAGATAATTATAGTATTTACATAACTTACGTTTAAAATTATAGATAGTCTGAACAGTAGTAGCGTAACTGTTGTTCAGCCATCGCCGTTTAGGGTGAAATAGTAATCTGTATAACTATAATGTAAACTGTTACATGGCTATTATAATACACACAGAGTAACACACAATCCAAAATTGCATTGCGTTGCATTTGTAAATAGATCAAACCCTCAATAGAAAACAAACCATAAAGCTTATCGTAACAATTGTAGAAAGCGATTAAACGTACAGTTGCACTAATACATAAAGTATAGGGGTCTAAATACACTAATAAATAAGGTTTCAACCGAGGACAACTAACTCAGGAATAGGCGTCTATAGGCCTATAGTTTGGATAGAGCACGACAGTAACTAATACCGAAGTTCGACACTTCTGGCAGTCCTTTATATATATCTTCGACACATGGTAAAATAAATCAGAAATAGCAAATGTGCATTTAATTTACCAGAAACTGAATTTCGCGGATAAGCTTGTGGTATAGTATGTTCGATAGAAAGGAAGTGATGTCAGCAAAGATGATAATTTTCGTCAAATTAACTCCTCTTGCCATAATGTTTCAATTTCGTCCTCAAAATAAGCCGTCATCCTCACTCTCATTTTGCAACTTTGACCTCATCCGCACACCTATGTAACAATTTCACCCTCGCGCTGCAAATTTGACCTCACTCTAATGAACTTCACCCAGCCTCACGTTGTAACTTTTCCCCTCACCTTCACGTTGTAACATTGGTCTCATCATCAGAAGTGAAGGTGAGGTCTGTCCTCGCTCGTGAGGTTGAATAACTATGAAATAAAAGACTGGATATTAGAATACAAGTGCTTTTCCGATATGTATTCTTCTATTTCTGAAACTGAACACCTCGGGGTGGCCGAGAGGTAGCCGGTCGAGGCAGTAGAGTCGGTTGGTGCGCTAATCCATTTACTCCAACGTGGGTTCGAATCTCACCCTGGGAATCTCTTGGATGTTTGTGTGTGTGATTTTAACTTAGTTCTAAGGGTATCAGTCTATACAGGTAAATCAAAGAATATCAGTGAAAATCAGTGAAGCCCGTTTAGGCAGGGAAAAAAAAAGATAGATTAGCGCGCTCACTTTCTGTGCATGTGGTCACGAGTTCAATTCCCGCTGAAGCCCACTGAACGAAGTGGTTCGGAGCAGGGCTTGAAATGGAAATATTCAAGAAAAGGAACTTTTTTACCTTTGTTATGCTATTGTCCTTCTCTTGTCTATGATTACCATATTGACGAGACGGAACAGGAAAGTTCCAGATATTCTCGAACTAAAACGGCGTTTCAGTTTGCTCCTGTCCATTTCGAGCCCTGGTTCGGAGCCAACTTTACCCAAAACTGTAGGTCCCATTCTTAGAATCTCACAGCCCTTTTAAGACGATAATTGAATCCAATTCAGGATCTGAAAAATATGACTTCGTAACACAAATCATTATCATCATCAGTGTTTTGCCAAAAGCAGCAGGTCTTTCAGTGGACGCAAGCTAAGCCCTCGCTATTCATCCCGATCTTGTGCTTTACTTTTTATCTCAGCACATGATTTATCTTCCTGTTGTCAAGGAGTTTGATTCTTCCTATTTTCTCAAGCATTCTTCAGTATACAATCTCTGCGTAATCAATGTCCTAACCAGTTCCTTCTTTATTGTCTCCAGTATTGTTCATCTCTCGCCTACTCTCTTCAGCACTTACGCATGTACTGTGTCCAGCTATATTTTTCCTTCTTCTCCATGTCCACATTTCAAAGGCTTTCCTTCTTTGCAATTTTCCAATTTTCTCTCTTCCTTCTTTCGTAAAATCCATGTTTCTACTCAAAACAACACACTCAGTCGCACCAGCCAAATGCTACGATAGTACCTACTAACTAGACCGTGGCCGACTACCAGAGCTGAAACGGGTCAGGTTTTGATGTGACAATAGCTGTACCGGTCAAGTCGTAAATATTTATAATTATTTTTCTATGGACTCTTCACGGAAATTCATATTTGTTTTTTCGAAAACAATTTCTTCCGAGATATTCCTTTTTGAAGTTCATTGTTGATAATTATTGAAGCTCAAAACGTGGTATGCTGTCTGTAGTACTGTTGATAAATCATATCTTAGCAACAAATTAACATAAAGAAGCCATTATTATTTATGACAGATATTTGTATCTAGTTTGTAATGTTAAAGGATTACTCCTATATCGTTTGTACAGGGTGTTAAGAAATTGTGATAACATTGAAAAAAAAAATTGAAAATTCCAAGATTTTCGAAATTTTTCACTCTTTTCTGTAACAAAGTATGTATTTGTTGTTTAGTAAACACTTCTACGTACTTTATCGCAAAAAGTAATTAAAGCGGTTGGGACTGTTACTTCCACTATAACAAAAATAAAAATTTGTGTGTTTTTAAAAAAAACTGCCATATTTGAAGCTATTTTCTCAGAAAAAACATTTAACAAATAAATTTCCAGTATAGCTGTCACATGTGTCTGTTCTAAATGTTGACCAGGTTTTATAATCGACCAATCATTCGTTTAGATTTTATGCATAAATGTTTCCTGAAAAAATAAAAAAACTTATATTTGGACGCCTTTTTCTCAGAAAATGCTTTCTAAAAATATGATATTTCAGTGTACTTGAGAACCTCACGTGTAGATCAAGTTTTATAATCGAAGAGTCGTTTATATTTTACGACTAAATATTTTCTGTAACTGATTGCGCTCGCGAGCTACTTTCGGACCTACTTAATTTAACTGTCACCGATAATTCTTTGAAATATTTAGAAAACAAATATCTATCATAAAAAAAAAAAAAATGTAATTAATTACTAATATATTTGTCAAAACTAGTACAGTATACCACGTTTTGAACCAATAGTTATCAACAATGAACTTTAAAAAGGAATATCTCGGAAGATTTTTTTTTTTAAGAAAAATACGGTGTCCTAAATTTCCATAAAGATCACATTAAAAAAAGATGACCAAAATCTATGATTTGACAGGGTTCACCTTCCTTCTGGGACTGCTTGAATTAAGATAGGACAGGGCTACTACTAAATCTAATATTAAATTCTAAATGTCGGTGTATAGAAAGCCTGTACTTCTAGAATAGTTTATATACACCAGGATACTGGATATTCTTCCTCCTCAAATCTAATATTTGGGAAGTTTTTACTCCTTGGATATAAGCTCTTATAATACAGAAGAATTGATAAAAGAAATTAATTCGACCAAGCCTCATAAATGGTTAGAATAATAAGACGATGCAGGATTGGTATGATTCAGTGGTAAAGTCGATTAAAAATGTACAACCTCAAAAGAATAAATTTACGTTATTCTTTCGGCTTAACATTTACACTAGAATAACAAAAAGTTAAAAAAAAAGTCTTCTGAAAATATACCTTGTGCCACCCTGCAAAGATCGAAAAATCCACTACTAGAAACAAATTATGTAAATCGGACCGTGTACAATATTCTAAAGTCTATGAAATCACATGCGAATGGAAAACTACAAATAGATGTGGCAAAACGTGGAGATGCTACACAGCTTCCAGTCCCGTCGGGCCTATCAAAACATGTGAGGTCATCCAAGTATAATGGCAAATCATTTCACATTTTTATGTAAAGCAGATTCACACTTTGATAAATCCGTTTACATCATCACAAGACAAACTATTTATTAACAAATAGAGGACATTTAAATAAAACATGTTACACGTTTCTGGGTGCAACTATACTTACAACAAACTAATTTTTAATAAACACAATAGGCAAAAATAAAAGAAATAAACAACTTACTTTTCTCTCAATCCTACATTAAGATTCCAACTTGTCCACAATTTATTTGATACATTACGTAATTTCTGTTTTATATTTACCAATATCTACTCACATAGAATCAAAACATTACTGTTTATTAAAACAGCCACCACTCTTATTAATTTTCGATTAGATCCGCTTACGTCATAGTTAAAAAAAAAGAAGTTATTAGTTTAAGGTGTGTTTCAGTCTTTATTTCTGCTTCTAAAATCTTCTGTCGTCTCGTTGTCTTTATGTATTTCTCTGCGATCAAACCAATAATGCAACTGCCGATATGTAAGATTTCTTTGACATATTAGTACGTAATAAGATAAACTCTTCAGGCCTCCAGCGCGAAATGCCCATCAATTTATTCTTCATTAATATTTTCAGTTTTAACAATATTTATTAACATTTTTTTTTTTTAAATAAAAGTCTTCGGAAATTTACATACGAACAATAGTATTATGAATATGTTTACTTTAACATTGCTGATGTTCTTATAAGTGACGTCAATATGGACACAAAAAACCGTTACATGAAATTTCTGAGAACACAACGAGTTTTCTATATTATTCTGTCTGTTTAAAAACTTAATACGACTGTACTAGGTTTCGTTACTGAAAAAATATGTGGTTGCCTTCGTTAATAGTTCGTCGTGGTTGTGGTTATCAAGTCGTATCAACGAGTTATAGGTATTGCTTATAAGAAAGGCAACAACGCCACAATAAACATCTTTATAATACAATTTTCCATAAAAGTTGATGTTAAAAAATACTGATACAACATTAACGAATAACAGATACTTAAAATGCGCATTTCATTTCTGTGACACCCTGCATAAGCACTCTGCGTAACTACATGCTAGCCCCCTATATCAGATTGAGTCATTCAGGACAACATATAGTTTTGATCTCTTTTCTGTAGTTCATGTACCAACGTGTTTCATATGGTAACACTTTAGGACCCTTTTCGTGTACTTCAAGCATGGATATAATTTAGATTCTTACAATCAATGTAACAGTTTTTTTTTATTATTTTGAAAGCAGTTTTCAATACGAACGTGAAAAACGTTAAATGAGGAGCACAATTCTTGTTCTGCCCGGGAGTAGGTTTGTGACTCAAAGACCCCTGACGCAAAGTGAACCACTACTTTCCATCGGATAGGGAGGAAGGTAATTAGACGTCGGGATCTACAGTTTAAAGTGGATCCCGAACCATTACGTTCAATATATTCCCACTGGAAATCGAAGCGAGAAACTCTTGATCAAAATACGACAGAAAAATCACTCATCCATCAGGGACACAATGTCAAATAAAAATACACATATAATAAGGTAGTAGTAGTTTCATATAGTGCAGGATACTCCAACACATTAAAGTGTTGAAACCGCTTCATATTGTCGTCTTTATTCTTTACACTTACTTTAATCTCCAAATTCACACCTCATTTTCCTTTACGAAATCTTAAATTTGAAAACAGTCATTTAAAAGTATTATCACAACCACATACTTACCAGTCAGGAATCATTGTTTCACAATTTCTGCATTCTGACCTATTGCTTCGAGAATCCTTAGGCGAATGTTTAATAAATATATCCATAGCCAATTCCTCATATTCTTGCCTTTTGGCTTCTGGTATCTATGGAATTACATCAAACAAAATACGTAAATTAAAAAAATATGTAAAAGAAATATTGCTATAACTACAGAATAATTAAAATAAGTATAAGTTTAGCACAACTACACTTATTTCTTGTTTTACTTATTACACACCTTTGGAATAAGCTACAATTAAGAATATTGAAAATAGAAGCATGTATTATAAATTTACCTATTAACAAATAGACTCAACTTTCCAGAAAACATTTTACTTGTGGTTGTTTTCGAAGTTACATTACTCATTTATTAATGACGTTGTAACGGCTTCGTTTTATTTCTATCGTGTTATTTAGCATATTGGTCTTAATTTTTGAATCAAAACAATGAATTAAAATTGCAGCAAAAGAATAAGAGAAAACAAGACAAGCAATAGCAATAGCAATAGCAAAAGGAAAAGGAACAATTTCTTGGCAACGAAATTTGTGCCATAGCAACGTGACTACACAATTAATATCTTTGCAAAATATAATAGGAAATTTTGTTTACCTTTTCGAGAGATTCCAACTTAATAAATGCTTTCGAACATGTTCCAAAAGCTCTATTTGCACAGCTGGCCAATGCAAGAATTGCATAGATGTCTTCTGGGTCCACAATGTCTTCGTATTCTCTCAAATGAAGAGAGGTTTTCATAGCAGCATCCACATAACCTAAAAGTAAATAAGGTACAATACTAAATACATGTTTTCCATGTACACTCTTTTTTCAAACATTTAAATAAAAAAGTTGAAAACTTACAGTATCCACAATACTCTCAATTCACTCGTTCTAAAGTATACATTTTACACAGAAAAGAGTGCTATATATTTTGAAACAATTACAGATGCTTATATATCCAATTAAACATAAAAAGATCAGACAGAAAATCATGCTACAAATAACTCGAAGTCTGAAAAAAATACGATCACATACCCTATGTAGTTTAAAAGCGTTGTTCGTGAAAAGAAGCTTGGTCGATTGCTTCTTTTTTAAAAAAAAAAATAAAAATATCTTGGGTTTCTTCCAGACTATTCTTCTACCACAATACATAAATTTCGACGAAAATACAAATGAAGACTTGAAGTAAATAAAGCCCTAAGTGCCATTTTTGTGAAAATTGCGTATTTACAGGAAAACAAATATATGTTGTTAGACGTATAACATATATAAGAATCAAAGTCCAAACAAATTGCTTAGTCTTTCTATTGGGTGATTATAAATGGTGAAACGTGTTGTTTTATATGGAAATAAAATTTTAAAAACGGGTTTCTCTCGTAAGCAGGAAAATGGCACTTAGTGCCTTATTTACTTAAAGTCTTCAAAAGCTTTTGAAAATAACACCCAAATTCAAAATGTATCTAAAACAAAATGAAAATAAGCGTAAATTACTTATAATTTTCGGTCCGTCTGAGTTGTGATTTCATTCTAATTAAGCACGTAGTTTGTACGAACGGAACCTACTATTAGAATGGAATCTGAATTCCCTTGGTTGGAATCCGAGACAGAATACATGTACACAGACCAACATGCGATGCCACTCGCCAGCCTTGCCATACTCTACCTTGCCTCCACATTAACTGCCATTTATTTATTTTACCGTATTTGCAGCGCAATCAAAATATAAAACCATTGCCCAACTTCGTGTACTACGTTTTTTTAGACTCTTCATAATAATAATAATAATAATAATAAAAAAAAAAGTCTGTACCTCGTTCCTTTCCGATATGTATCCGCGCATGCTTGCTTTTATCCTTTTATGCTTGCTTACTGTAACGGAAGGAAATCACGAAAAAAAAAAATCTGTCACTTTGGTCGATACTGTAGAATAAATCTAAGATTTTCCAGTATATAAAGATGTATTTCTCATTCCGATAAATATTTAAATCCTTTTAAAATTACTGTAACTGCTAACAAATCTCGTGGAGAGAAACTGACATTTTCTTACCTGTTGGTGTGCAGCTGATTCTCTCGTATAGTAGACACGTACAAATAAATATAATCGTGATATATTTCGTGAGTCGGTGCGCTCGCATTGCCAAACGATGGGAAAATTAAAAGGATGGGTAATATGGTGATGAGTAAGGTTGAGAATGCTGAACTGCTCGTTGAAACTACCAGACAGAGTATAAGAACAGTGCTGCCAGACTGTGACGTCACTTCGTGATCGCATTTGTCTGAATGTGAAGTATAAATATAACAACAACAAACACTCCTGAATGTGGCGAATATGTTATCTGTAACAATCGAGTGTTTTACTGAGTATTAGAATCCAGCTCTTGTCCATTGGTCCTGTATAGTCCTGTTGTACGTGTCTACTAAACAAGAGAATTAGCTGCACACCAACAGGTAAGAAAATACTGTTAACTTCATTGACACCACGTTCATTCCCCATCTTTAGTCTCGAAATACGAATGCAACACAATGGTCTCTTCAGACGAATGATGGGATATTCCGTGATTGTCAAAAATGATTAAAACTTGCAGTTTCGTTTCCTACTCTACGGAAGTAAAAGCCAAAATTCTAGGCTTAAAAGTAAATTTTCATTATCTACAAATATGAGATTATTTTTAAAATGCAATTAAATTAAAAAACAAATAGTAAAATATTGTATTTATATCTCTACTTTATTCTCTGAGTGTAACTAAGGGAACACCTTAGTCAGGATCGATTGAAGGTTTTTTCGGTCAAAATGCTCAGCAAACAAACTTGGTTTAAATAATGACAACCAAGAAAACGCTGCACACGGAGTAGTAATGGAAAATCGAAAACACTTCGTCAACCGTTTCTGAAAAATTAACCTGATAAGATTTATCATTACCCCAGCCCGACATGATTTTTTTTTTAAAACATCTCTGGAATCACAAAAGATCAATTATTAGGCAGGAGTTTGATAACTAACTTTGAAACAGATTCCTTTGGTCCTCAGCCTCACTGGTTGTCCCTGAAAACACGTCTTTGTGCATACAGCCTATATTTGAGGCATTAATTCCTTCATTTGAATGATGTTCATTGTAAATGTAAGATAATTCTTCGTTAACCAAAGTAATAGAATTTGAGATTAAACAGAAATATCACGAGCAATAGGTAACTGTTATATTGAAACAGTGACTTACTATGCGGTATGTAGACATCAAATGCCTTAGCTTCAATGTTAAAAAGATTAGGTTTCACTTCTGAATGAAATAATCCAACCGAAATGCTTGGTTAAAAGCCTTAATCTCATCTCATGAGACAAACATCATTTAACTTTCTCAACTATTATTTTTCAGAAAGTAGAATTATATATTACATAGCATTTAGCAAATAACTTTATCTTCGGATTTACTTAAAATCTTACTATACTAAGATGTTGCACAAATTAGGATAGTAATGACAACAACAGTTGAACGTTGTAATGCCTCGCAATTTAATACTTCTACGATTTTTTTGTTGTAAATTTTCCTTATACAGGATTATGATATACCTGAGTATTATTTTATCTGATTTAGAGATAAATTAATTAAAACATTTATCAAATCTTTTTGTTACTTTAAAATATGCAAAAATTCTTCCTCTTCTTCTGTTTTACGCTATATTAAATCCACTGATTTTGTTTTCTGAAAAAAGTTCATGTCATCATAGAACCAATAAAGAACAACTTTTGGGACACATACACCATGTTTTATCATATGGACATAAATAAAAGATCTCACAAACTAAAATAGCGTAGCAACTTTCGCGATTACAAGAATGTGTTATTTTCAGATTACCTTCTGAAACATCGACCAGTTACAGCAAAATAATAATGTGTTTTTGAGATAAGCATTCAAGCAGAACCAAATGAATAATCGTATTAATAACAAATAAATGGCAAGATAAAGATACCCGACTCGCACGTTCATGGTTGCAACGCAGGATTGTTGATTTCAATCTGATTCGAAACCGGGCTACTTTCTCTGATGAGGATATTGGTGTTAATGAGGGAGTCCCAAACCCCTATGATTCTGATACCGCTAACATATCCGCTTTTATTTTGTACTAATTGTACTATCTATAATTACCTCTTAGGCGTTGCCCATATCCAAAACTAAATCCCCAGTTTCATGCAAAATCATACGAAGATAATTATTTCTAAACATGTAATATTACACTAAAACCCCTAACGACGAAATATAAGTAGCAACACATATATTACCATCATATAACTGTCTCTGAGCCAACATCAAAAAATGATATGCTTCAGCACCTCTCCACGCGTTGTCTACTAATTTTGTATCCACATCAGACGATTCATCCAGTAAGTACGTTAAAGCACTACTTTTTCCTCCTACAACAAAAAAAAAAAATCTTTATTAACAAAGGATTACGTACAGAAACGCTCAAATTAAACTTGGTAAGAAACTTGATCAAACAATTTCATGTAATCTAAAAATGGATTTTAAAAAGTACTAAAAATATAGTACACGACCGATTCCATCTCAGCTCAGGCAGTTGAAGAAAACTAAGTACCTGCCAGTCAAGTCATAGATTTTGATAATTATTTTTCCATGAGTTCTTTGCGGAAATTGAGACCCGTATGTTTTTAATTTTCCCAAACAAAAAAATTAGAGCTGCGATTCTATTTACAATCGCAAAGGCCCTTGATAGCACTTTGGCCACGCAAGCATTAATTTTATTACAATAGACTGGCAATACTGACAGCTGCAGTAATTAGGTTCGGAAAAATCCACACTATTTGTGTCGAATAATGTTTATGCCAAGTTTAGCGCAGCTAGGTCTAGCTGAATAGAAGCAATTTTTATAATGTGGTGGCGCTTGGAATTAGTGAATTTGGGAGATAGTGTAAATAGGTGTATATAGTGTTCCCTAGCAACCGGACAATACTAACCAATCAAATGGTTCTAAAAAAATCTTTATAAATAATTATTAAAGAACTATTAAATATTCATATATGTTTCAAGATGAATTACAAGCCATTTACAGAAAAGCTGCAGAAGTGCTCAACAGATGGCAGCACTATAAGTGAGCTAAATTAAAATAGATTAAAATATATTTATAATTATTGAATTGAGTTTATTACTGATTGAGTATGATCTATGTTTTATATAATAATTAACTGCAATGTTTCAAAGATTTATATTAATTAATATCGATGTTAATAAAAATGTTAAGGCAAATTGCCATATCCAAAAATGTAGTAATTTATTGTGTAAGATAGAGAAGAGCTTCCTGAAGAAGTCATCAAGTCAGTATATCAAAAGCGCTACGCTAAAGTAGATTCAGGAGATCAATAGACCTCTTTGGCAAAATAAGATGAATTAAATGACCTTCTCTCCTTGCCAGGGTATCTTGAATTTATTAGATATGCCGTTCATGGATGTGTAGCTGATTGTGCTATCTATGTGGAGCTGTACCGTGACGTCAATGCACGAACCCTCACACTGAGTCGTCTACTAGGATCAGCTAGCGACCGTGCTTTTATCATACCGTAATGACATTTCACTATTTTAGTTATTGTGTACAGCGCTTTGAAAGTAG
>JAGDQP010050398.1:0-10800 GCA_022664845.1 Lepisma saccharinum | reverse complement strand
ATTATCTGGACATACAATAAAACAAGAATTACAAAACACCACAAGAAAGATCCATATAATGTTATTCATATTTTTCATTGCCTAAATCTTTTGGTTTTCATTTCATGTTACCATTACCAGCAACAACCATTTTATTATCGTTTGTTCGTTGTTCAGTTTGACACAAATATGTGTTTTGCCACATCTAAAGCGGAAAATTGTTGTCATTACCTCCACCAGCATTTCATTACTGCTTGTTTGTTGTTCAACGTGTTACAAATTTTGGTTTAAGGCGGAAAATTATTTCCTTTATAGAAATTTTGCCTTTTTCCCTTCCTTTAATGATATTCAACGTGTACAATCAATGTGTTTTCCAGACATATTATTTTTACACTACATCATCAATACAAAACTACACAAACATACTCTTAACACATTAACGTGGACGCTGGTTTCGCAATCCAGCTTCAGCTAACGTCACTAAGTAACTGACTTTAAGCATGGAATAAATTTTGGTTCAAAATGATTTAATTCTTGTGAAAAAAGTGCGGCTGTTATGGCTATTGGAATAATTTTATCATACAGGTTAATACCATTGCAAGGAACATTAATATATTCAGACGCAATCTGTTCATGGGACTTGTGTTTATACGCAGTGCTCGAAATTAAAATTTAGAAGTGACAGTATGTATAACTGCTATACCGTTTAACATTGTTTTCCGTAGAAAAAGAATTACCAGTATATCATATCGGCGTATACCGTCTCATTTCGAGCATTGTCAACACGGTGAATATTAGAAGATAAAATGGAATCTAATCGGGCAGCCAATGTTGCTAACCTGGTATAATGTTATTTTATCGAAATGGAATTACGTCAGTGTATTGGTCATTTGATATCTTCTAGTGATCATAAATATGATGTAATCAAGCATAGAACACGGTGTTGCAAACTGTCGGTGTTATACAAGATTCAACGTTGAAAGTGTCGATTTTCTACGTTTAATCTAGTTTTATTACGCATTATGCTGTAGAACCATTGGAAGACTTGGAAATGGGCAATTACAGACTGAAATAGCTGGATGGCATCCGTCTGTACAGACAGGTTGTTGACATTGAGACATATCCAGAAGGCCTGGCCAGTGACGCCCAAGAGTTACATCTGCGAGCGAAGTTCGTTATTTAGTTATAAACGTCAGACTCTAATCCAAGTATTGCCCATCAAATAGCATCAGACAAGAAGACAACAAGACATCTTGCTGCAACAGGAAGACATATTTCTCGTCAAACGTGTATAGAAGGTTATGGATGCAAGGTGACCGGTAGGATGTGTGCCTTTGAACGCTGCTCAAAGAAGGAGTCGTTTGCAACGGATTCGAGATCACGCCCATTGGACAGATGAAGATTGGGCGCTGGTATTGTTAAGTGATAAGTCGCGGTTTAGCCTACAGTCTGATTCTCAACAGGGCCCCATCTTGAGAGAACAAGAAACAAGTTATAATCGTTCCAACATCATCGAACGTGATCAGTAAGGAGATGGTAGGGGGGTGGTTTGGACCGGCATTGGCAGCATCGGACGAATGGAATCGCCGGGATGAATGGACAAAACTTAATTAGTACCAGGTGTCGCGATGAGATCTTGGCAGTATATGTGAGGGAATTTCGACAGCATGTAGGAGAAAATTTTCCCCTAATGGATGACAATAGTGGACGAATTTTTGGAAAGTGAAACTACTGCCCGTCTAGACTGACTAGTACGCTCACCGGATTTAAATCAAATTCAACATACCTTAGACATTCTAGAAAGGCGAATTGCTTCGCGATCACGGCCGTCAATGTCACTTGATGCTCTTAGAATAACTTTGCATGAAGAATGCGAGCTACTGTCAAAAGATTATTTCGCTGCATTTGTTCGCAATATACCACGTCATTGTCAGACTTGTATCGCTGTTAAGGGTGACCATACATCCTATTAAGCACCATTTTCGAAATTATTCTCTTCAATTTGTTTTCTGATCTTGTTATGATAATAGTGGCTTGTATCATTTTGTGATATTTTAACCATGACATTGAATTGCGTTATGTATTTTTCAAGTGAAAAAAGTTATTTCTTTGTAGTTTTGATTTTGTTGTATGCCATACTAATAATCAATTTCCTAAAAAAAACAAGTGTTTCAAGAAATATATATTTATATGTATAGATTATTTCGCTTTGATTTAATTTTAGACACTAGTGTATGTCGTGGCCCTCTCCCCCATACCTATCCGGACCTGAATTGCAGAAATAGGATATACTGAAGTAATTTTTCCAAAGCATTTTAGATAGTTATCTATAATAATTGAACTGAGTAAAACAATAATTTAAGAAAAAAACATACTTTTCTTAAACAATTCGTACTAAAAAGTAAAAATAATTTTGTTTATGCGTGACTAAAAAGAAAAGCATAGCGCGCTCTCATATATAGTGACTTTATAAATTCTTCAGTTGGCGCGCCCCATGCTTTTCTTTTTAGTTATGCATAAACAAAATCATTATTTTTGTTTATGCATAACTAAACTTTTACTTTTTAGTACGAATTGTTTATTTTTTACTTTTTAGTACGAATAGTTTAAGAAAAGTATGCTTTTAAAGTTCTTTTATTGTTATTATTTTCTTCTAGTTATTTCTGTGTTCAAATCCTTTTCCTCAAGCTGTGTTGTCAATCAAATCATAAAGTGTTCTGCAACCAGTCAAACGCAACAACGTTGCGAACTAGTATTTATTTTAGTACAAAGGAGTTCTCACTAAAAAAATAAATAAAATATGCTTTTAAAATATAGAAATATATAAAATAACAATGGAATATTGTATTGTCGCTCGACTTACGTCGTTGCGCAAAATTTCATTATTCTATGACTTTAGGGACATGAGTTAAATTGACGTTGAAAGAATTGAAGACACGATGAACCATTTTGTTAATTTAAAAAAAAAAGTATCTAAAAATATGAAACAATGACAATCTAAAAGAAAGTATGGTAAACAGTTCAGCGTAAATTTATCACAGTTACACAGATCTTGGAAAGAGAAAACATATTTTGGTATACATTTGACACAGACATTTAACCCTTCAGTAGGCACGTGCCTATCTGTAGTGTAAGTAGACCATTTTCAAAATTACATAGGTAAATTTCAAATAAAGGAAATGTCGTCATTTCAATCTTGTATCTTAATATGTTGCTATTGGAGGCATTATAAACGAAAAAGGCAACATATAAATTATCTATTAGAGAAATTATACAAAATAACTATTTGGATTTAGCAAATCAACACTTTATCGTGTATTTAGTTTTTCTTTTTAATATGGAAATTCCAAACCGCAGTTTTTTCTTCACTTTGCCAAAAGACCTAATAACGAAGAACGTAAGATGCAATCAAATTTAGTGGAGCTCAACTGAAATATATTGAGTTATTACAATTTCACATTAATATTGCATGTCATCACAGTTATGGAAATATTCGTAATTTTGATTTTGAATTATCTTGATCCGAAGATCTTCAAGATACAAAATTTGATTTCTACGTATGAAGTTAATGTTTTTCATTTGCTTCTATTCCTGATTCACACATTTAATGCACACGTCTTTTAGATAGTCCTTAAAAATCCATCTGTTATTTTATGCGCAACACCTTCTCGTTGACTCATCTCTATCTGTTTCATACTCGTAGCGTCTTCCCACTACTCTACCAGTCCGAATATGTGCAGGTTGGTTTGGCTTTGAGATCTCCAGAAGATTAAGACAGTCAAGTTTTGTTTTACCTGCTATAGCGTTTTCTAAGTGATTCTGCCAAACCCCCTCCCACTGTGGGGTGCCACTCCCCAAATTTGCGAGAGCACCCCTCCGAACTTTAATCTTTTTACGGCCAAAAATCGATAAAACCTAACAAAACTTTACTTACACCCTCCCAATTTTGATTTTACACCCCCCCCCCCCCAAAAGAAAATTCTGGTGGAACCCCCCATTTTTTTTTTTTTTGGATCAGTGATTAACATTCACTTTTCCAGGTCCCTCTCTCCATTTTGTCGTTTCATCTCTGCCTATATAATAGTTGTTTTGTTTCTTTGCCATCCGAGTTATTTTCATGTCCAGACATGTCGTTGTCTTATTCATCTTCTTCTGAATCTGTATTGTGTGGGGGTTATCTCCGCATTATCAAATTCACCCTTATCACTACTGTCTATCCATGATTCGTCACTGTCTACACTCTCATTTAGCCATTGAGTGATTTGTTCAGCAGAAGGACGATTTCTCTTAATCACGCCACTATACGCCCTGAATTTGAATTACCTCATTCTTGTTCTCAAATACACAAAACGCCAGTGCCACATGCAAGAACAGACAATGAGAACTTTGTCAATATTTGTCGCGTGAGTGAGCACGTGGTCTACAGTTGTAGCCAAATTTAAACTCGAGAGTATAGCTTGCATGTGTCTCCCAACTTGCAGCTGGTAACACACTGACCTTGCCCGTGGAAGTGATCTAGAAAGGTGCTGGAAACTGCACGCGCATGACGAAATTCGGCGTGACTGAATGACAGTAGGGCAATGGGCTACTATATTCAATGTTCAACACTTACACCTGTATCCCGCGTCCCCACTCGAGGGTTAAATATTCAATATTAAAATAAAAAGTAAATATTATAAAATGTAACTAAGAATAGCCTACAAAGCATCTTTGCGTATATTGAACACAGTCATTTAAGAAACTTGAACTGATTAAATATTCATTTAAACAAAACTGATGTTTAAACGTATCACGTAGGAATACTTCTAAGACCGTTCTATAATAATCCTTGCTTGGATTAAATTAATAATAGTTCACTTCGGATTATTTTTGTATATTGAACAGTTATTTTAATTAGCAGGACTACGATTTGTTTGTTTAAAAAGGGCTCGTAGAAACAATATGTAATAAGTAGAAACAAAGTAGCCTCATTCTTTCAAAATTATAAGTTTGTTCTACGGGACGAGTTATTACATTCTGTTTAATGAGTAAAAATCTACGCGTACGTAAAGTAACATGGAAAATGGAACCTAGCAAGAACGAAATAACGTTACTTCAACTACTAGACAGATTCACAATGAAAATTACAACCACATCGTAATACACCAGTCACAGGTAGAACGTCTATAAGCTAGGGTGACAGTTCACTCCCGGTTTGCGGGTAGTTTCCCCGGATTAAAACATTTATCTCCAGTTATTTTTCTTCCCGGTTGTTTTCCTCATTTGAAGAATAAATATCCTTCGAAAACAAATGTTTCATTTAGAAAGCCACATTCGAGAAATTACTTCTGTCTAGGGTTATCAGACAGGGGTCCTAATTTTGTATTTTCTACTTTTTCGCTGAATCCTTGAAATGTATTTTTTGTTATTTCTCTTTTCCAAAACGAAATTAGGAATTTTCAGAGTGACTTAACCAACTGTCATTTCTAAACTCCTAATTCAAGTATTAAAAATAGAAGAATCTTTCGTGTAGAGGTGGTGGTGGGGGAGAAAAGGTAGCCAAATTTACGGTTGCAACAAAGAAGAAGTGGAATTGTCCCGATTCTCCTCGCCGGAATCACTTTAAAAAATACGGTCACCTTACTGTAGCCACTCTATCACATACACGCATACGCACATTGTACATCAGCATCAAAAATGTTATTAACCTCAAATTGGAGCTAATTTTAGTTCGGCTAATAATTTTTTATCCATACTTTATGAGAGCACAAAATAATGTTTCCTATTTTGTCCCGAACTCCTGAAGGGTCGCGCCCCACGTTTGAGAAACGCTACTGTAGAGTAAATTTTGAAGAAGTCAGATAGAAATAGTTTTGCAGTTTGCCTTATCAGTGATTCTGCTAGACCTTCCCTGTTGAGGTGTCACCCCGCCCCAAAAATCTTGAACACTGGAGCACGCCCCATCAAACTTTAAAATTTTTACGCTAAAAAAATCGATAGAAACCGTGCAACACACTCCTAGAAACTGATCATCTAGGTAGAATCCCTGTGAGTGATTTCGGTACCGGTACCAAAATACCCACCATTATGGATATTGTTAAAGTGTCGTGTGTTGGCTTCTCAAAAATATGGTAGCCATAATACTAGGGCTCTCTCTCTCTCTCTGACTCTCTGATAGTCAATTGACGTGAAACCGGATGTGAACCTCTTCTCATACGGATTATTTGCGTGTCGCCATATTGGTCCAGAAACTTAGGTTAGATACGTTATTTATCTGCCACTAAATCGAGACAGTTAGGTTAGGCACAGTTAGATAATGGTACCCAAGTTTTTATGTAAGCCGTTAATAAATACATGCTTTACCTAAACTAAACTTCTCGACTAAAACTACTCGACAAATAACAGAGAAGATCCGAAGAAACTTGTTCGTTGTACTTTTCCTCTTGGAATTGTTCATGAACCTAAATCCGAACAGACCTCGGAAACCATTATAGCATATTAGTGTACTCCATTTTCAAATAGTTTATTAGTTCTACAGACTGCTGCATTGTTAGAGTGGACAAGCTGTTTACGAACAAAATTACAATATGTAGTGCAAAAATAACATTATGATAATTTTTTCAGTCACTGTCCTAAATGTGCCAATTGCAGTGGTCGTTCACTCTGAGGCATTAAGTTAGGGGCCATTATTTTCTGTATTCGAAACACGGATGGCGTATGGATGTTTGTGGGTTTTAAAAATTGAACAATAGGATCATAAAATCGGGACGGGACGAATATTGGCCATAGTAGTAAGATTTCTGTTCCAATGTAAATATTTACAGTGCATATTACATTGTAATTCCAAGTTCATAGCTGAAAATAAAAGAAATCAATTCCATACCCGCAAGTTGACAGCAAATCAATTAACGCCATACAAAAATTATATTCTGAAATGAAATCATGCATCAACAATTACTTCAATATCCGAAATAGTATCTCTATAGTTGCAACCTTATTTTGATTATTGTTTAGTCTCAAACCATCCTGGAGAAGAGCAATGTGAACAAAATTGTGTAATTTTATTTCGGCTATCACAAGGCATTGCAAACAGCAATGACCATTACTGCATCTAGACTCGTGAGACAAATGCATTACCTTTCCACATCCAACGCTTGAAATAGTTTCAAGTAAGTGTTGAGTAGCTTAATAGTTAAAATTGAAATCTAGTGCAATTGTGTATTAATCCTTCTATTTTAGAAAGATCAAAGTAGCTATACTGTTGTCTTGTTATAACTTGCACTCATGCTACGAAACCTTAACTTCACTATCAAGATATAATAGTTTCGTATACGATTCAACACGTTACCTATAGTGCAGACGCTAGCTTACGTTGAGTATTGACTGAAAGAGTCAGAGATTTTGACCTTTGATTTTGGTAATGAGAACCTTAGTGAGTATGAAAAAACCATGTCGTTGGTTTTGTGCTACAGGACTACCTTTCAATGCAAGAACGATGTCTCAATGTTTTTCTAGTTCAATATTTAGGTACGTGGTGCAGAAAACAGGTTGCCGAACTTTAGACACATTAGGTACAGTTTCAAACTTAAATAAATTATAATGCCAGCACATATAATAAGCCGTGTCATTATAATGTTAATAATAATTTCTACTACACACATCATTCACAATGAAAGCTGAAGAATCATCGGAGCTGAGTAAGCAATAGAGGTGACACGTATTAGGCCTATTTGCATTGCTTGGATCTGCAAACTGTGGCCGCCTCCTTAAAAACAAAGTTGCTGGACTCTTTTGAACTTTTGGCCATAATTATTTAATTGTGGGCAAAATCATGATTTCTATTATACGTATGGTTAATAATAAAAATAATAATAGGAAACGAACCCCCTAATTTTTTGCTTATTTCTGACAAAATAATTTTTTAACCAGAAATTATTAAAGATATGGATTTTTGTGTCAGAACATTTCATTATAGACAATTTTATTACCTACAATTTAAAAAGGAGTTATTGCCTTACCATGTTTAGTAAGCTAGTAACGATTCCGTGATTTCTTGGACTTTGCCCCTAACCACTCAGTTGTCGTTGTCTCCCACCTCCGGGGACGACGACATGACTTTTCATACTTACTAATGTCCCCATTACCAAAATTAAAAGTCAAAATCTCTTACGCTTTCAGTGCATAGACCTTACTTAACGTAAGCTAGCGCCTTGTCTACTACATTAAACTAACCGAACCTAACGTTAAGGTTCGGATAACAAATTATTTGGTATTATTAAAAGAAAATATGACGAGAATCGTAGGTGGTCACTTATACGTTACCATTTAAAAGTAGCAGCCGCACGGTGCGGACGATTCCAGAAAAGCTGGCCAAAAGTCAGAAACACAAGTGAATGATCTCAAAATCTGTACTCGTTTTTTGGGTGGCTCGCTGATTACGAATCTGAAGTCAGAGTTGCAAAATATAACCCTCTTCTTTCCCTATTGACAATCCTTCTTCGTGAAACAGCCTGTAGGCCCTATATCATGTTATAATCAAGATGAATGTTATGTCCATGTTTCTTTGGGTCGCTGATTACGAATTTGAAGTCAGAGTTTAGGTAAAAATTAATTTTAAAACCTTTTTAAAAACATACTTTTGTTGAATAATTCGTACTAAAACGTAATTTTGTTTATACATGGCTAAAAAGAAAAGCATAGGGAACGCTCCCATATACAGTCGCTTTATAAATTCTTCAATTAGCACGCCCCATGTTTTTGTTTTTAGTCGTGAATAAGCAAAATTATTTTTTACTTTTTAGCACGAATTATTTAAGAAAAGTATGGCTTTAAAAGTGTATTATTATTATTTTTTCTTTCGATGTTTTTACAAAGGTTGTTTTGTGAATATACGAGGTGTATTTGTGATTACATTTAATGAATATAGCAATAAGTCAGGAAATTTAACGGCAATAACCCATAAGTACCCCTTATGAAATGCATGCAATGAAAAACATAAAAACATACACCAAATATATGAAAATAGAATAACTAAAGATATAAAGACTGAAGTATAGGAAGGATGGGCAAGTTCCCTCCCCCCTCCTTACCGACGCCCTTGGTGACTCGTTATTTTTTTTATTTTTTGTTTTTTTTTAATGATTTACTGGTCAAAGCATGGTTTTCGTTACTCTTCAATAATTAATACCACAAAAGATTTCATTTCCAAATAAATGCATTTAGGCAAGAGTTCCAATTAAAACCAAAGTTTAAGAATAACAAAATCGAAAACAAAGTTTTGAACAAAACCCTAAATTTGGTTTTAAAACGATAACCTGGATTTGATTAAAGTAGAAAATGGGATTTGAACTAAAGAATTAATGTTTGACTAAAAAAAAAAGAAAGAAAAAATGAAAATGTTAAGTTGTTTTAAAACCAAAAATGGCTAAATCTTCTTTTACGTCCTTATATTGTATTCTTCGAGTTTAAAGTAACCAAACTTATTTCTAGGTAAACATTCTATTTCTTCTGTTAGATATGCATGATATATGGTGCTGGGGTGAGAGGGAGATGCGCAAAATTTGCATACAATTCGTACATTTTTAAGAAAAGTACATTTAAGTAGACTTAAATAAACTTAGGAAACCTTTTTGGTAGGCTAGAAAGAAATAAAGTTTAGCGGAATCAAGGATAGAATCGAAGTTATCTCAGTGATAGTTAAATTCCTTTAAAAAATAAGCTTCTGAAAACACGCTAAGTTTGTTATATTTCCCCCAAGAAATGTTTTGTATGGCTGGAAACACTGTGTTTTTTTTTATGAAATACTTTCTTCACTGTGTCTTTTACAGTAGTTTTATATAATGTCCTTCAATTCTAATCTTTTTCTCGTCCATTCAGCTTTTCTTTCTTCTTATTTACAGTCTAAAGAAGTCCTGAGCAACTGAAAAACAATGGAAGCAACAGAAGAAGATGAGTACGAGGAGATTAATATTCCCGAAGAGGAGACCATTCCCGAAGAGTCGGAACCAGAGGAAGAGGAAGAGCCTTCTCTAGAACCAGAGGAAGAGCCTTCTCCAGAACCAGAGGAAGAGCTTTCACCAGATCCAGAAGAGATCTTTGTAGAGGAGCCGCCTCTTCCCGTTGAAGAGAATTGCGAGGAACCAGTTAGTGCTACAACAACCCAACCTAGTTCACCTAAAACATCGCAGGCTAGTTCACGAAGAACATCGCAGGCTAGTTCACGAAGAACATCGCAAGCTAGTTCACGAAGAACATCGCAAGTTGGTTCGCCTCGTCCACAGTCACCATCGCAGTTGAGCAGACAAACAAGCAATGTGGAGCGTCCACCAAGTCGTCAACCAAGTATTCGTAGTGGCCAACGAGGTAGCGGGACTATTCAAGCAGCTCTTTCGCAAGGGGAAAGTAGAGGTAGCTTTGCGTCTGAAGGACGTCGTAGTAGGCAAAGTTCTACCACTCCGTCTACCAAACCCTCTGTTTTGTCACAGCAAAGCGGAAAAAGACCTTCACAACAACAGAGTGATTACCGGAGGTTGTCTCAACAAGAAGAAAGCTTTTATTCTCACCAAACAGGGGGCGCTTACCGTGCTTCTCTCCAAGGAAATGGTCACAATGAGGAACCTCGGCGAAGGAGCAGCAGTAGAAGTCCTCCGCGCCATGAAACTGATCCCTTTGAGCAAGAGGGCATTTACGAACAGAGGAAACCAAGTATGTCACGTGATGGACCTCAACCTTCCGGAACAATACAACTTATTTGTAAATGTGGCGACAGGAGCTACGACGTTGGAACTTCTTGCAGTTGTGATTTCAGCAAAGCAGTTGCAAGTAAGTTAAGTTTACCTATTA
>JAGDQP010050397.1:787-14256 GCA_022664845.1 Lepisma saccharinum | reverse complement strand
TGGAACCCATCTCAACATAAGCTCATACTAACTGTCGAACTTGAAGCATAATCTTTACTTGTAGTTTTATTTCGAACCAGCTTTTCGATCATTAATTTAAAAAAATGATCGTTTGCAACGACCTTATGTTTACTATATTACATTGATAGCCTTTAGGTATAAGATATTTTGTTGATAATATGTTACTCAAGTCTTCATATACTCTATATAATGAGTAATGCATATTATTCTTTCTGGAAACTAATATGTACAACTGTAGGCGGATTTGATTAATGGTTCAAATTGATAACCATCATCAAGTACAACATATACGTTCGATTTGTTTGCAAGAAAAATTACTGCCGAGAGAAAAGGTGTATGTATGTAAGTTATTCTTCGTAGCTAATGTTAACATTAGCTGGCAAATATAGCAAAATATTTTTTTCTCTGTATGTTCTATCTACCTTATTCATTCGGACTATGCAAATTGTGAGAGGTGATAAATGACTTTGGATATCGAGTTTTTTTTTTCTTTGGTCATTACGTTTTCCACTCATTCTTCGTTCTCTCAATGCAGCAACCAGCAGGATACCTGAAGTCCCTACGCATTAGAGCTAGTAGGATATATATACATAGTTATAACTGCTGGACGACGATTTTAATATTTCGTCTCATGAATATTACCTTCGCAATAAACGCGGCGAAAGCGTTTTTGCTTGTAAAATATTAAAGAGTGGAAAATGAGATATACTAGAATTTCAACGTGTTCCTTGTTACAGATGCTTTATATTATGTATTCCAGTGATTCATATGGTCCGAGTTGCTTAAGGATATTTGAATAGCAATACATGTCAGCACAGTTACGACATTGTACTGAAAAAAATATTAATAAAAGTGAAGTTTTGTGTTTTATATTGCTAAAATTTGTAATGAAAATAATGTTTAATTTTATTTCGTATTTAGTATCATATTGTACGTGTAATTACGTTTATGTTGCATATACACATTGTTACCTACTTGCAGTTCAGAAGGAGGAAAACATAAGTACCGCCGAATGGAATGAGATTGATCAGCGCGGGGTGAAATTAATCATTACAAATTACAATTAAATTTATTTTCTAGATTTATACAATTAATGTTCGTGTTATTGGTACTTATCGTTGCACCCATACATATCAAAATTCTGTGAAAATCTAGGAAATACTTTAAATTTCACTGTAATGATTGATAATGATCAATTTCACACCACATTGATCAATATCACCCCGTCCGACGGTAGAGCAAAAAGAATTCAAGAAACAAGTGAATTTTTACTTTGTGAATCTTTGCTTCTGTTGTCTTGTAACGGAGACCTTAGTGGTAAATAGTACACTCGTGAATAATGTTTCACTTGCGAAAAGCTCGTTTCTGTCTAATTCAAGGGAAACTGAGGCATTTTCAGATTTCAGTATAACTAATCGAATTCCTCTTGTCTCAAAAATCTTTTTAAAAATACAGATTGAAATGAAACAAGTTAAATCGTCGTTAATACCTGTAACATGTGTGTAAAGCGGGCTAGGTGAAGGTGGCATAATCGGCTTTGATGTAGATAAATGGTGCTTACGAGGATGACCATCAAGGATTGAAAGTAAATGTAAATAATGAACGTGAAAAAAAATTAGATATGAATGAATGTGAAGTGAATGTGTATATGTGTGTATTAAAAAAGTAAAGTGTGATATAAAAAAAGTGTGTAGGAGGAATGTTCTACTATTTCATTCTGCAGTGTACCACACACTCAAAGCCACGAAACGAACCAAGTTTCGTAGAGCTCTATAATACGTGCTACCGGTAGGAAGTTTTGCACCAAAGTTCCTCACACACACAAATATTGCCCGCCTTGTGTATAACTCCAATGTTATTAGAATCCGAAGTCGAACAGGCGTAAAAAGCTGTTTATGTGCGTAGTAATCTTGTATAACTTCAAAGATCCTATGAACAGTTTAGCTCCAAAGGGACATTGTCAATGCCTTCACATGCCTATTTCAAAGTTTGTGACGGTCGGTCACTTTTTTTTTTCACAGTGATGAGTCTTATAATTATGGTCTTTGCGTTGCAGTTGGACCGAATGCTACCAGAATGGCATTGTGCTACCATCTTAGTCCGAAGGTACTGAGTTTCGTTTCTACAAATATACTTCCTAATAGAGCAAATGTCTATCTGATACACTGAATTATGACTAGATTCTCGTACTTCTCCCATGCACAGAACAGCAAACTCAGGGAGAAGTAGAGAACATAAACTGCTTATAGCTTTAAGATGCTGTTGAACCCATTTTTTGATGAATTTCCTTTTGAATATGAGGGTATTTAGAAAATGAAGAACGTTTTGGTGCAAGCAAAATTCCTTATAGTTTGGAAAATATTATACGATATTTTTAACTGTACTTGGGCCATTTTTTCCGACACAGTCTTCTTGAAGATTGATATACCATATTTCCTTGGGTCTAACTTCAGAATCCTTTCATCATCAACAACCTGTCTGCAGCAGATTCTGCTATAGTTGACATACTCAGTCACGATTTTACACGATAAACTTCAGCGCATTTTTCATGTATTTCACTAATCGTAAACCGTCTATTCTTTATAATGGTGCCCGCAAAATTTCTTTGTTTGACTTTGTGTGATGAACGAGCGGTGACACGTTCGTTGCGTTTTATCCTTCTAAAAGTACTTTGAGCACTACTTACTCATACTCGATTCACTCATAACATTTCCTCTTCAGAGTACAAGTCAACATTCTAAAAGATAAATACCGACCGGCCGTCGTGTCGGCGCGAATTAGCAATGATCTAATAAACAACCAATGCATAATGCAAACGCAGAAATTGCCAAGAAAATGACACCACCACACTATGCCCGGCAATTGACCAAGCGCAGATCAAGCATCTGCGCAGAGTCTATGCGCAAATGTTCTTAATTTCTAAATGATCCTTGTATAATTTTTTTGTACACATTGATATTTTTAGGTAACTTGATGATATACCTAGTTAACACTTTGTTGTTTCTATCTTTTCAGATTGTTTTCATCAAGGCATAACAGAATTCTGCAGTCCATGAGAATTATTTATGGTTTAGTGTTATCTAAGAGAAAGAACCTTTCTACTCGATATAAATACTTAACAAAGTACAGTTGTGGTCACTAAGAAAAATGGCAGATCCTGAAAGTAAGAAGTTTTGTGTTGACAAAGCCAAACGAGGCACAGCAGGCTGTAAAAAATGTAAGGAGAAGCTACCAAAGGGTAGTTTGCGGTTGGGAAAAATTGTGCCGAATCCTTTCACAGACTCCGGAGGCGAGATGAAGCAGTGGTTTCATGTGGCGTGCCTGTTCGAAACTTTCACTCGAGCCAGAG
The DNA here is from genome assembly GCA_022664845.1 of Lepisma saccharinum. Classification (NCBI taxonomy): domain Eukaryota; kingdom Metazoa; phylum Arthropoda; class Insecta; order Zygentoma; family Lepismatidae; genus Lepisma; species Lepisma saccharinum. The sequence continues at coordinate 10,886 of JAGDQP010050397.1, read as the reverse complement.
CAACGACTAAGAAGATTGAGCACCCGGACGATATCGACGGGTTTGATGATTTGGATGAGGAAGATAAGCAAGAGATTTTGAAACACATACCTGGTGGTAAGTAGAGATACTTCTATTTTTAAATCTACTGACCGTATCACATTTGTCAGTTGGTAGAGCGTTGGCCTCTCATTCGAAAGGTTCTGGGCATTAGCGTCTGTAGAGCATCAGCTTTAGAGGTCTTCAATCAGACAATAGATACTTAAATGCACTCAAATATAAAACATTATTGTATTTTAACCTACCCTTGATGTACGTGAATTTTGGGAAAGACCAGATGAAAAATGCGTATTTATAGAACAATGCGTGTACAACCAGCCATCTTGACTGAAAATTTTCGAAGGTTTTCCGTACTCAGCCTCCTATCAAATGTAATTAATACCAGAGTGTCATTGGTATTTCTGGGTACCTTGGGAGTTGGGAGGTAAAAGCGGCATTTATGGGACTGACCATTCCACCTCAGTTCCGACCGTAGGTTGAGCACGTGTGAAGCGCTATTTCCACATCCCCCATGTGACGTTCACAACTCGTGCGCATCGCACAGGGGATAGCTTTACCTTACCTTTACCTTTACCTTTCCCCAGTCATATCAGACTAATTTTGAAACGGTACCTCCAACAAAGCTCTGGCCCCTCCCATATACTCCCCTACTTTTTGAATTTTATTTACGGTCTTTAGGCATTTAAGGCTCAGGCCGGTTCCCCTATTCTTTCCCGACCCAAGATAGAGATACCTAAAGGCTATAAAAAATTATCTTAATTTCAAGTCATATACAGTGTGTCTATCAAAATTATTTACTAAACTTCATCTGATAATTGATAGATCTGTGGAAATTATTTTTGGAAAGGAATTTCATTGAATCTAAAGACCTGAGGCCCCTTCAATCAATTGGAATTTCAACTTTGCACTTTGCGCATTTCACTTTGCAACATCGGCAAAGTCCAATGTCTTTTTTTTTTTATTTTATTTATTTTTTTTTTTTTTACTATTATATGACTTTATATTTGGATTATAAGATTTGGAACTTTTCAATTTGTGAAGTTGCAAAGACTTTGCATTAATACCTTGCTAATTCGACAGTTAAATGTAGCAGTATAAATAAATCATGAAAAGGGTAGAATAAATAAAGAGAAAATGCGATATTGGAAATAGTGAAAGTAGATGTAATAGTATTTAAGTGCACTCACATTCCTGTTACCATCATAGGTCACAGAGCTACTCAGCATGATTATTGGAAGAACGTATTCAAGATTATTGCTAAGGCAAAGAGACTATAATTCTGCTCATGCTCTATTATCGATTTCCAGCATGACTCGTAACGATAATGCTATCAATGGAAGGCATATAGTTTTCTATTGCATTAAAGTGATTAAACATATGGAAATCTGTAGAAACGGTTCACTTCGCGCAACATTCGCAATACTGTATTACTCCGTGTGACACACAAATAAAAAAAAATCTGTTAATGCTAATATTCAAGAAGCATTTTTTTTTCCTTGAAATTTCAGTTCACTCTTCCATTAATGCTGCAGAGGAGACTAGCAATTATCACAGGTAGAAATGCACACTTGATCATAGAGTACAAAGGCGCAAAACATTTTAGAGCGCTTTGCAATATATGGCAGATTGAGCCAATCGTGGTAATTGTGCATTCTGAAGTGTCAGGCCAGCGTCTTCAAGGTGGGTTCGAATCCCGGGTGGGGCATGAATGTTTGTGGATCTTTAAACTTAACAGCTAATGGCATCGCGACGGGCTGAAGTCTGTAGCTACTAAAAATGGCCTACAAAAGCAAAGTTTAGATGGAGGACTGAAATAAAGGTGCTTGTAGTGGTTACGCTCTTTTGTATAATACAAGTGAGTACGCAATTGTATTTGCATTAACTCAAATTAAGACAATTTGTTTTGTGAGCAATCAGAATTTCTGTTCTTACTGTCCGTGTAGAACTATGGTGTAGGTGTTTATTATTATTAACAGTTAGTTTATGTTTTCGGGGCTTAGGCAACGCAATTCTAACACACTATATTGTTTCGATGTAGTGTTACTTTATGACTGGCAGTTTAGTCCAGTCAGTAAGACGCTGGACATCTAACTCAACAACCCGTGTTGAAATCTCGCTTCAGTTCTTTTAAGTAACCGTGAAAACCAAATGATGGTTGGTTTTTATTAGTTAAGCTACTGGAAATTTCCAGGAAGCTACGGTTCAGTAGCCTTTTCCACGAATGTTTCGGATTTTTTTTTTAAACAGTATAACATTCTAATGTTCTGGTAGAAATGTTGAAGAAGATACCTTTCACAGCTAATTCACTGCACTTAAATCTCCCTGAAGTTAATAACTTCCGTTCTCTGGAAATTTGTAATAAGCTATATGGTCAGTACAGAAACGACAAGAAGAAATTAACTCCGAAGGTGAACGTACTGTCTTGCTTAGCTCGAAAATTGAATTACAGTACTCCAATCCCCACTCAGACAGAGGTTCATTTGTTGTCCTTTCCCTGTCTTACATTGTCCTTAGCCACAATGTTACCAAGTACTGTAAAATAGATTCACAAAACTTTAGTCAGGAAATATGTATAATGGTAAAGTTAAAATGTGTTTCTGCAATTAAACAATTGAGTAAACAAGAACTCATAACCACAGAGTGTACAGTACAAACACTCGGATAAAAGGAAGCTATTCTGTGCTTTATTTTTACGAAGCCAAGAAGGGGCTTTTCTGCCAACAACGTTTTGTGTAGCTGTGGTTTTGACATTACAGCTTCATTTGGTTCCTATCTGTTGTGTGGCTGGACGTGGGAACCACTTACCTCGCGATTAGAACTAAATTTCTCACTACGTAGTTTTAAGAGGAAGAACAATGACTCTCAAATGTGATGAACGACCTAGCGAGTGATTACATGAGGAAACTTTCAGAAATTAAGTTTCGCTCTTCCTTGTACTTACTGTTAGACACGTGATAGCTTGCCTTTCCTCCTGACAATTCGCAAAGATCATTATAACCTTATCTAAGATCAAGTTTCGAAAATATTAACAGTATTAATTTCTGTGAAAGTTTTTCCATTACTGAAAGCATAAGTTAAATTAAGCGAGTGCATGGAGATAACTTATGGTTTTCGTTTCGCAGACGAGAGATGAAAAGCAGATATCATCGTTCTGAAATTATTACCTATATCAGAAGAGTAAAATCGAGACCTCGGAGTAGCCGAGAGGCTAGTACGCTCACTTTCTATGCGCGTGGCCACGGGTTCAATTCCCTTCAGGGTCTCTTGAACGGAGTTGTTGGGAAACTACTTTAACAAAAGAAATTAGATCCCGTCCTTAGAAGCTCACCAGCTTGTTTAGGACGTAAATAACAATTCAGTCAAGAGTAAAATCAAGTCTTTTAAAAACAGTTTATTTATTTACCGTACATTTAGAATATACGAACCACATTGACAGCTGTATCTAAGCCCTTCATTTAATGACCCCAAGTACCCCCAGTTGATTCTATATATGAATTAGATATTATAATTAGTGTAAATATTCTGTTCCTCCGGCTATGCGTGCGTGGGATTTGGTTTGTCCACCTGTAATTGGAATATTGTATTAGTAAGGGAACCCAACCCTACTCTCTTTAACATGCAGGCGGGGATGCAGCCGACCGACAGTAACGATTCTATGTTGCCCCAAACTACCACTAAATGAACCCAGGACAAGGTTCTCATTAGAATATTTTTTTTACAGTTACTAACTGCTCACTCCCCGAGCCAGGTAACTGTTTGGGCCGAAGCCCAAGAATAAGTGATTCTACAGCTCCTTTATATAGTTTCCAAGGCGGTGATACGGCTTCCGCTCATTAAATGCAGTTCATATTTACATATTTGACGTTTTGCAATCTATCTGAAAATAGTAAATTACATCCAGAATTATTAAATTAATTGGTATTATAATATTCTTTACTTATTGCTTCTCCGTTTGTAAATTGTTCTGGCGCTGAAATATTATTAGTATCCTTGCGCCATGTTAAACTCATTTCCATAACACACACATACATTTATTAAACCATTTGGTTAAAAATAGTTATTTAATTCCTAGTATTTGAATCTAGATAATAAATGTATCTGAAAGTCTTTAAATATAGCAAAAGCTTCAGTATTAACATTTGGCGTAACGAGAATCTGGTTTATATTACACAGAATTTCCAAGTTCCGTAAGGGTAAATCTATAACCCTGCATGCGTACCGGGGATGACATAGGTGACAATATTAAATACAAAGTGCGGCACTCGCACAACACGAGGGCCGTCACATTCACATGTCTGTAGCATTATGTACCTCGACTCATACCCTAATAAAATAGAGAAGAATCCCTTAAAAACTTGAAAATCTCAGTCTGTATAGACCGCAGCAGAACTCGGCAGTGTCGTAACCAGTAGACCACGGAGTCTTGATTTCCTGTTATAAGCAGTTAGATTCACGATTATGAGAATGTTAAAGTTCTTTATTAGAAAATTTTGATTTTTAAAAAATTGTATAATCCAAATGAGTCTCTCGGAGTGGTCAGAAACAATTGAGGAGTTCACTGGAAGAACGGCTTAACTCGAAAAATGCAGTTCTCACAAAAACGGGTTCGAAAGTTTTAAATGTTACTTTACCAGATTTCCTGTATCTGTAGACGTTTTGACATAACATACAATTGTGTTGCTAATATCCCTAGGAAGGCATTGCGTGAATCACAAGGAAGCTATGATCTCTGATGTTAATATAATAAAATAATTAATCACAGAAGTTAAGTCGTTTTTCCATAGAAGTAATTTCTGGACTGCGCACCAAACCTGGAACGAATTTTCTCGAGCATCCCAGAAAAGCGACTGTTAGGGTTTCAAGATCTCCAAGCACCTCCAGTTGTTAGTATTGCCACCTTGTGATAAAATGTGATATCTTCTATGTTCTTTAATGGATCGCACCAAAGTTTGGAAGATTATTCTTGTACATAATACAAACACGACGGTAGGGAACTGTACCCGTTCCTGTGCTCCAGTTGTCAGTGCTGCCACCTTATGATAATATCACAATGACTTTTGTACTGTTTAATGGATCTTCACGAAAGTTTGCAAGATTGTTCTTCTACACAATACAAACACGATGGTAGGGAACAGTAGTCCTCCATGTACTCCAGTTGGCAGTGTTGCCAAACTTAATTGCAAAAGTGAGTTTTTCAAAGCTTCTGCAAGAACTTCTATACCGTACCGTAGAACCCCACAAAACTGGCATAAATACTCTTCGACACCCTAGGAAAGCAACTAGGTGACGGTCCCCACCCACTAAAACATCCAAGATGTCAGTGTTGCCGTCCAATAAAACTGAAGTTTTGCAGAGGCTTCCACACCGTACGAAGTATCCGAAAGGGAGGAACGGGCGTGTCGGTTCAATCAAATTAATAGACCATGATTGTCAGATATATCACTAGAGGCTGAGCAACCCACAGCACAATGCAGTTTGGAGAGTCGACTACCTTCCAGGGGCAAATATGAAAATCCTTCCTTTGAAATCATTAGCAACGGCCATCATAGTTTTTCGGTTCGACATTACACTGAGGTGGGGGAAAGGGGGCGGAAACCCCCTGCAACCTGCATCAACGAGCTGGTAAATCAGCTAGTTCTTATATATGGAGGTCTAATATAGCTAATAGGTCACGAAACAGAAGAATGACTTATTCCGGGTTAAGCCGTTCTTCCAGCGATCTCTTCAATTATAGATTGGGCGATAAGTATTGTTGCCTTCACTTTGAGAGTTTTGGGTAATCTGACACTACTTTATATTAACGCACCTTGATGTGAACGCTCTCCTTGTGTCATAACGGGCTCAAGAGCACTCCTCGCTCCCACCACCACTTTTTAACATTTTTCAAAATATTTTAAAAACTAAGGGCACTGTCAAAAATTTTAGAACTTAGTGCACCAGTACTTACAAACTACTATGATATCCAGTGGGCAGCGATCTCTGGATCTTCTTCATAGATGAGTGGTACGTATACAAAGATGATGACGTCATTATTTAATTGATACCTCATTACTCATCTATGGAGATCATCTCGAGACCGCTGGCCATTGGATTTCATAGTAATTTGTAAATACTAGTGCACTGTGTGTTCTCAATTTCTTGATAATCCTCTTAGATTTTGAAATATTTTGAACAATGTTAAAAAGTGGGGGTGGGAGCGAGGAGGCCTCGTAAACCGTAACTGCCTGGTTCCTCAATGCACAAATTGAAATTTTAAATAAAAGAGACTGATGTCAGGAACATAGTCTGTTTTCTTGTGCTTAAGGATAAAGTACTTATTGAGTCTGTTTCCCGTGGACGTCTGATCAGTTAAACTGATTGTGATTACATTGAAAGAAACGGGTGATATTGTGGCTTGGCCTGTGATAATATGGATGGAGTACTCATTCACAGCTCCTCACATGGGATGCTCACACCACAAGAGAAAAAGAAAAAAGGAAACTAAACTTAAAACCTACTTAAGAGTTTCATATCCAGCATTCAGTAGAGGTAACGATTTATGTGTGGCCTCGCTTCCTGGAAAATGGCTCAGTTTCATTTGGTCTGTCAATGGACTTTTTAATATAAAGGTAAAGCTATCCCTGCTGTATGCTTAGGTTTAATATTTAACATTTACCATCTCTAAGAAAAGTAAGTTAAGATTTTCGTAGTATTTACATGCTTTTATTGTTCTTGGATTGTAGGTGCTAATCTATCTTTGACGCCGAAGCCAAAACCAAAGCCAGAATCTCCAAGCAAGAAGACAGATAAAGCATCTGCTAGCCAGTCTTCTTCAGGTGGACCGGGTGGAGATACTTCTTCATCCTTCGATCCACAGCACAAGGATAATTCCTTTCGTGAGTTTCGAAGATTGTGTGCTGACTTGGCTGAAGAGAGTTCCTATACAGGAAAAACAGCTATTGTTAAGAAGCTATTTGACAAAGGTTCTGATGGTGGTAAGTAGTCGTACATGATCCAGTTTAGTAGTCGTACATGACCCAGTTTTCTCGTTAGTTACTAAGTCGTCAGTATATTCATGACATTTTAAATCGATATACACGATTCAGTTTAAACGATTATTCACCAATCAACAGAGCATAAACAGAATCATTTCCGTTTTCACGTTGCTAAGGCTTCTTGCAATTGATAGCGACGTTTCCTGAAAAAATAACTTTCATGCTATTCGAATTCTTTCCAAGAGAAGCAAGGAGGATGGTCATGAAATCAACTTTCAGGGTCAATTAGATGTTAGTAATAAAATTACGTTAGATTTCGAAAAATACAGTATTTTTATGCACAAGAAAAATTTATCACGCCTCTTGAACAAAATGTTCAGTAATTAGTTTTATTCCTTGATTAAACCTAGAGATAACATTCAACTAGGTCCGCGGTCTACTTCACAGACAGGGCCGGTGTGTAATCTTGGTGCTCAATCGATCAATTCTTCCGCAATTTATTTACTACTACTACTTCTTCCTCAGTCTCATCAAGCCACGATATAACTTTCTCGATTAGCTGCCCGTCCAATGGGGTAACATTACAACACTATAAATGTAAAGAAAATAACAGCAGCAATACAGCACATTGAATTTGAACGACTCATACATGTTTTTGAAAGTTGTTCAGAGTCAAGGCACTACTACTGAATTGACTCACGTTTAGTTTGTGGATCGTACGTGATGCGAAGTTCCAAGTTTCGTCAGTGAATGCAGTAATCCAGGGTCGTTTCCAGCGTTTCCTCCCATCCGAGAACCATCAGTATCAATCAAACAAACATACATGTTCTGAACATACAGTCCTTCTCATAAGCTTTGGTTTTTAAGTTTCATCTTCGGGGGTGTTTTTGTTCTTCATGTATGTTATTACTAGTGATGGAACTTTTCGTGTCCTGTTTTTGCCGCTCTGGGGTACCACTCGGTATTTGTGATCCTTGAAAGAAACATTATTCAAATGCAACTATATATAATAAAGAAAAAAAATCAAATTTATGCCCTGTGGGTCACTGGACCAGGCCAGTCTGAAGCATTGACCCGGTCTACATCTTGACCCGTTTCAGCTCTGATTTGAACACGGGTGCACACACGCACAGAGGTAGAATGTGCAAACTACCGGTAATTGTTAGGACAACCTTGGACCCGAACTGTAGGCCCTGTACTAATATATGTTTACCTGCACAATTTAAAATCTCCACAATAATTTTGCTGGTCAACAGGTGTTCTTCCTTCTACAAATTGTATTCAGTATTCTTTCCAACAGTGATACAGTACAAGAGAAGTTTAAATATGAAATTTACTTTGACGTAGCGGAAATAGGATACAACAGCGGATAACTATGTACAATTCTTCCGTATTGATGTTCTGCATCGACTGCAAGCTTTCAACAACGCCTTTGATTGAAGAAAATGTAAGCTTCTTCTTCATGTTGAATAATCGTAACTTCGCTGCAATATTATCATCGGGAAAATCATAGTATTTCTGAAAATAAAGCAAGATTTCGTCGCAGAACCCCATAAAACTGTTCTCTAATTTCAGGTTTTTGTGCTTAAGATAGTTTGTCATGATAGCTGTAAATCCAAAGAATTTTTTCTCTTTATGATATGTTGAAATTATGTTATATGTTTTGATATTATTGATATGTTGCAACTATATGTAGGACTTTACTACACATAACACGGGACTCGTATTTTTTTACATAAAATACGGAACATCCCGTATTGTACGCGAAAGGTATTAACCCTAGGAAACAGTTTGATCTCTAAAAAGAAGGTTATCTTAAAACTTCTCTTACTGATGTCATAGTTTTTCCATCTTAAGACTATTTGACAAGAAGCAACTCTGTATACGAATCTCAAGTTATGAAGTGAAAACAAAATCATAAGTCATGTTTGTGTTTCCTTTAACCTTCACTGATCCCCCCACATTAGTAAGCGTACGATGTTCTTTCAAAGGATTCACCACAGTGGAAATGGAACTGCATACTAAGTTCTAATGTATTTGGTTGGAAACGAAACCCGAAGATTCATTTCTTATTTTGACCACTGAAGCGTACGAAAAACAAGAGAACAGGAATGGAAAAAATGAAAACGTGATCTAAAAATGCATTCATTCATCCTTTTGTTCTTCGTATGAATGTTTGAAGCAATGTTTTTCGTTTTAGTAAGTGATGCGAAGAAACTCCATGATCCGAAGAGCTGATAAAATTTCTTGTCGCATACGAATTAGAGATTCTTCAGTCATGGAGTTCATGAAATGCGAAGCGTAGTTCATTATTTCTTCCTAACAAGGTTCTAACAAGAAAAGTATCTTACTGAAGTCTGGAGGATATAAAATTTTACCTACAAATAGAATTTTTCTCAAACATATTTACAGAACAATAATACTTCAAGTGAAGAAGAACTACAAACCAGAATGGAAGAGCTGTGTAATGAGAGTTCGAAAATAGGCTTTAAAATGAATTTAAGTAAAACAAAAGTGATGTACAATCAACATGCTGCAAAGAAGGAAATAAAGATTCACAGAGAGACATTAGGCGTAGTTGATGAGTATGTTTACCTAGGTCAGCTCAAAACTTCGAATGCCAAGTTGACTGATGAAGTAAATAGATTATGTAAAATGGCGTGGAGTTCGTTTCTAAGACTACACTTTATTTACAAAAGCAAACTACCAATGTGTCTGAAGCGTAAAATTTATAATCAATGTGCCTTACTTGTAATGATGTACGGCTGTGAAACTTGGCTCGTATATATATATATATATATATATATATATATGTGAGCTCCTGCGTAGCCTAGTCGGTAGCGCGCTCGACTGCAGTGCGAGCGCGGGTTCGCGGGTGTTATTCGCGGTGGGGGCACAAAAAACTGTTGACCCAGCATCGTGAGGACAATTGGGGAGCTGCTGTGAATAAAATACAGTGGCGATCACAGTGAGAGCTTCGGCTCTCCTCTCCCAACCCGTCTGGTCAGCGTGGGAGCAGTAGACCAACTCCTCCCTTCGGGGAGAGGCCTCATCCACTAGTGGATTGAATATGGCTGTGATTTATT
>JAGDQP010050395.1:0-12546 GCA_022664845.1 Lepisma saccharinum | reverse complement strand
GAGAATAAATTTTGAACTTCCTTTCCTTTGCTGCATCTTTTCCTGTTCACTTATGCGTACACATTTACTACAATATACATTGACACTAACATTCATGTATTTCATTTCATCTCACTTTCCTAATTATTTGCGATTTGATTTATTCCTACAAAACTGTTTTTTTTTTTAGTTTTTTGTTCTTTTCAGGTTTGCGTGGTCTGTTTTCGATCAACGGTCTTTAGTAGTGCTTGGAGACTCTTTCGCTTATTTTCTCTAATAAATTACAGAATGTTTCATCCTCAATGATTTCTTTGATTTGTTTTCTTGTTATTTCTTCTCTTTCTCTCTTCAGCCTGATGCAAGCGGGCACTGCAGAACTATAGACAATACGTACTCAGATGTTGCCCTCCGCACGTACATTCCGGGGACTCCGCCAACCCTAATGTAAAGAGACCTTCCTCTGTGATCGCTGTCCCAGGCTGCGTGTTACTTTGTTTTTATACATGACTCTAGTTTGTTTTTATACATAACTTTGTTTTTATACATGACTCGATCTGAAACTACACCCCCCCACGATCTCTGTTGTTTGGATTTCATCTTCTCTCTTTAGCCAGTATATGGATCCTCTCTTTATGGCTTCAAAATTCGCGGATGCGATTTGAAGAGAGTTTCCCGGAGCCGTGCGGTACGCGCCGGTCAGTCTTAACAAGCTTTCCCTTTGTGCATTGTCGATGATGTTTACTAATGTTTTATTTTATGTCAATTTGTGCGCCCAGACACTTGCCCTATATGTCAAAATCGAGTTTATGATGACTCTTTGATATGTCCGTACAGTCCTAAGCGGTACTTTATGGTTTGTTGTGGCTAATGTCATCATTTTATTTGAAATTTTATTAGCGTTTTGCATTGTATATTTTATATCTTCATTAAAGTCTAACTATTCATCAATAATTATTTCTAAATATTTTATATTTTTTATTCTTTCAATTTTCTTCCCGTTATATTTTATTATTTGATCTCTTTTTAGTTTGTTTTTCATAATCATATATTTTGACTTTTCCGTTGAGATTTCTAATTTGTTATCTTCGCACCATTTTCCTAATTTCTGTAGAACTTTGTTTGCGTTTACTTCCAACTGGTTTCTGCTGTTACCGCTTAGGACTATTGTAACATCATCTGCGTAAACCACCACTCCCGCAGTTTCCTTTATCCTATTGATCATTTTAATACATGGGTCTATTACGATATCCCAGAAAACCGGTCCGCAGATCAACACCTGGGGGCATCCCTTGGTTGGTACATTTTCGAAGTTTACGTCCGGAGCACACATAATAACTTTCCTGTTCTTGTAGTAATCCCACAGCACCCACCATACGTCTTCCGGTATATCCAACTTCCTTAACTTGACGAACAAGGAAGCCCACAACAAGTTGTCGAATCCTGCAGATATGTCAATGAAAATTATCTTTGTATAGTTTCTGTCGCGGGTTTCTTCCCTCCTAACAAGCTTACATAACCTATTTACGGCATCTCCTATTGACCTTTCTGTTCAGAATCCGTACTGGAGCAGACATTGTTGTAAATTGGGTCTACATATATTTACATTTTTGATTAGAATCTTTTCGAAGATTTTGCTATCGTATTCAGCAGACAAATTGGACGATATGACTTTGTTCTATCGTTGTCTTTGCTTTTGAGCAGGATAACGAGTTCTACTGTTTTCCAACACTCTGGGAATTTTCGTTGTCGTAAGCATACTGAGAACAATCCTGACAAATATGATATCCAAATATGTTTGAGGTTTCTATAGATTTCAGCAACTATGCAGTCTGGTCCTGGGGCTATTTTGTTTTTGAGTGTTTTGATAGCTGCTTCTATATCTTCATTTGTTACTGTTATTTGATTTATGTTTCTTCGTGGAATACTTGCCTCTTTTCTTGCACGTCTATTCTGTTCCGTGTCTGTATTTGCATAGTCGTCTGGTAGCAACTTTGTAATTAACTGTTCAGTCTTTTCTAACCAATTTTCTGTTTTCGTGCCATCCGATCTTTCTAATGCTGTCAACGCTGTTGGTAATTTAATTTTCTCGCTTACCAGTTTGTATAGAGTTCCCCTTGAATAAACTTTGCATATTATTTTCTAGAAATTTTCCCAGCTATTTATTTTGGGTTTCTTGCGACTTTCCTATTATGTCTTTTTCTCCCCCCTATACACATCTAGTCTTCTGCTTCTTATTTCAGCCGTTTGGTACTGCTGGTAGCTTTGTCTTTTAGATCTGATTATTCGTTTCAGTTGCGTCAGGTCTTAACTTTCCCTCCGCTAACTCGCAGTTAAACCGCACTCCTAATCGCCTGTCTAGTTGCTTCTTGAATCCGGATAGCAGTTTCGTTCACATCAATATACGTTCCAGTTCATTTTTCAGTTTATTTTATTTCTTGAATAGTGTGTTTTTGTATTTAGGTTTTCTACATTTTCCTGTATTTCAAACTCCATTATTTCATTAATCGTAAATGTGTTCACAGTGTGGTCGGTGCACTAATCTCTTCTATTACCTGTCAGTTTTTTATTTTTGCTGCCAACTCGTTTGTGACTAGGGTGACATCAATATTACTCGACGCCCTGGCCCGGCCCTGAAAAGTAGGTGGGTTACCTTCTTGCTTTAGAATGATGAAATTGTATTGCATTATGAGATTTTGTAAAGTTTCTCCTATTTCGTCTTCCGTGGAATTGTGCCAGAGCGTCAATTTTTCATTTGCGTTAGTTGTTATCAGAATTTCTCCATCTGGATAATTTATTGATTAGGTTATCTATCGTTTCTAAATACGGTTCTGTTTGATGACTAAATTGACATTACGCACTACAAAGAATAAAACTACCTGCTATTGTTTTTACTTCAATTGTGACTATATTTTTATTGGAGCATTGGTTTATTAATAATCCTTTAATGTTATTGTCACAAATTGCTATTGCCGCACCAGGTTGTTCGCCTTTTGTAAACACTTACGCGTTTACGGGTGTATTTTGTATTTTACCTCTGAAGTGGTATGGTCTTGGAGGCACATAATTTGGATTCCCTGCGCTTCAATCACTTGCCGGATTTCGCAGCTCGCACTTTTTTACCTTTGAGCATTTGCAATTCCTCAAGTTGTTGTCAGCTTTCATAGCGCGTATGCACGTAGCACTTCAGCCAAGGCTCCTTGGCATCGAAGGCTACTCTTCCATGCGCCAGTACGTACTGCTTATATACATTTTTAAGATTTAGTGCTATATCACTTCGCGCAAAAAACTTGGTCCAGTATTTCAAGTAATTTTGAAGAATCGTCCATTAGCACGTTCCTTTTCAACACAATGCTATGAATTCCTTCGAGCGTTGGAAATGTAATTTTCGAGCCCTCAGGATAGAGTTTCCTTACAATAAATCTTAAGAATATTTTCAGCATTTTAGGATCTTCCTAGCTTGCCAACTGATATGTTCTATCTATATGCTTGTAAAAGTTGCTCATTTTCTGGACACTATTTTATCTTTCTGCTTCTTGGTTCATATCTTCCATTGTTGTTATTTCTTCTTCTTTTCGAATTTGTTTCTTTCCCTCGTTTTTATATTCCTTCTTAAAGTTCTTTATAAAAGGTTTAAAGTTCCTTTCAAACTTTCGACCCTCACCTATTTTCTCTTCTCTTCGTTCATCTGTCCTCCCTTAGTTTCCTGCATGCTCATCTTCACATTCTTTAATGGTCTCCGGTCTCTGCCATTTTATTTCTTTCAGAAGATTTTTATCCGTAATAAAGATTCTGAATTTTGGCTTGGTATTTGGTTTTCATTTTGGAAGTTACCAAACCGGCCCAAAAAAATTTTGGTGGTATTCGCCACAAGCCTGCTGGTATACTATTTTATATTTTCCTGCTTGCCAGAATATTCAGGTGTTCCCAAATATCTTCCAGGTCTTTAACACATGTTTCTTTAGAGGAAACTGCATGATTTTTTTTCATATTTGTTTATTGAGTAGTGCATTGTTAAGACATTTTTATTTTCTCTCTAGACATTGTAGGTATCCATTCCCTGTATATCAAAACTTTCATGAGATTCCGCGACCTCAGATGCAAAACCTTGTGGACATTGGATTAATAAAATGTAGTACTAGTTTTCTGTTATCTTTTATATCAATTTTCTTTTCAACTACGGTTATTACCTTCCTGGACGCTTTATAAGCTCCATATTTTAGTAACTAGTCTTTAAAGTTGTATATATCGTTCGTGGTTTCATCTTCGCTATTATTATCGTTATTTTCCCACGTTTCTTCTTCACCTTTTAGGTCCCCATCTACCTCTTCTGTTTCCTCCTCTTACTGCTGCATTTGTTCTATAATGCTTTCTAGGCTTTCTCATTCCGTGACTTGGCAATTCTCCTCCACCAGTCTTTTCACATACTCTTTTTAGATGTTGCTGTTTGAGTCGCCACCTCGTTTGTTACATTTTTACTTTTATTTCCTATTCTCCTTCTGAATTCCTCCAGTCTTCTTCGGTCCCTTCTCTTCCTCGAGGGTGGTTTCCTTTTCCTTTCGTCCGTCTGTTTTGGACTTTGTTGTGTTCTTTTGTTGTAATTGTTCGATTTCTTTGTTTGGATTATGGGTTTTGTCCATAATATATTTTTTGGAGCATACGTTCATGTATGAATTTATTTGGCGGGCATTCTTTTGATCTGTTGTCTTGCATTTATTTTCTTGTTTTCTTAGTTTACATGGGACACAAGTTGGTGGTTCCTGTGCCTTTGGACAGTTCTCGAAGTCAGGTGTATTGTCTCCACAGTGTTTGCACCTTTGCTTCGGTTCGGTACAGTATCTTAGCAATTGTCCGTAGTTTGGGCATTTGTAACATCTGGGAATGGACACAAAATCCTTTATTGATATATACTTCGGTGCCAAATTTTGTTGTATAAAGGCATCGATAAATTCATTATCCTTCATTTCTTTATCTAAGCCATATATTATCACCATTGGTTTGCACTTCTACCTCTCTATGCTTAAATTCTTTTACTTTCTCGTTATTGGTTATCTTTTTAAATTCTTCTGCGTTATCAGTCTGCAGCACCAGATCAGCATATATGTTCCTGTCATTAGTCGAACGTCAGTGCGGCTTCCTGGCACGACTCGATGTACACGTGCTCGTTTGTCTGTCTGTTTGTACCACGCTAGAGGGCGCAATGTTCGGTCTGTGAACGTGCAAGTTTGAGCGTAGAATCACGAGACACTCTACATTCGCTGTATTGATTCCTACTTTTAGGTCATCTATACATTGGCAGACTTTCACTATTCTCACACTAGCCGTTTCTTACCTATAGCGTATTTGATAGTAATATTGCGGGAGGGGCTTGTACTGCCTTACAATGTTTTTCCGCACAAACAAGCCAACCACGTGTCGATTTATTTTCTGTCTACTGTTGCTGTGCTAAATTTGAAGCAAATCGGCGGGGGCACTTGGGAAACACGTATTGCCTTCTTTTACATCTACAATATCTATGCACAATTTCATTCGCTTCGGTCCACTCCTTCCTGCTATATGATTTACCTTTTTTCGGAGAGGGGCCTTGTCCCCCACACTGTTTTTTCGCACAAAATCAAAAACACGTATTCGCTTATTTTTTGCGTATTGTCCCTACACACAGTTTCGTTGCAATTCTCCATGTCCTTTCGGCACTTTTGACGTACACTTATTAGCACTTTGGATATTTCATGATCAAATGTCTGGAGGAGTCTGTGCCCCACCCACCCGTTGTTTCCAGAAAAATATGAAACACGTATTCCCTTATTTTATATCTAGTATACCTTTGCACAATTTCGTTCACTTCGGTCCACTTCTCCTCGCCTTTCTGGCGGCCACTTTCACAATTTTGGGTGGGGGCTTTTATCCCCTAAAACCGTTTTTCCGCAGAAAAACAAAACAAGTATTCGTTTATTTCATGTGTAGTATCTACCTGCCAAATTTTATCAAAATCGGAGATTTACACTTGGGTAGTGTTCCTTGTAAGATGCACGCCGCGAACCTATCCTAACCTAACCGAACCGTGTAAAGTAGCATAAACTAAAGAAACAAACAGTAAATATAATGATTTTCTGTGTTTTACCTTGGACAAAAAACGGCAGCGGGCATCTACTACATATTAGCCGAAGATGGTGGTATGGCGACTCAGTGCGGAGGTTTTGATACATCGTTTTTAAGTTTCATGGATCAGTACTGAAACAAGGAACAAGATTTATTTAAATTTTGCAAGAGTCGCGGTTTAATAAATTTGCGTACCCAATGTTGAAATTGTGGAAAGGAGGTGAAAATACGTCGAAGCAAAACAACATATCATTTTCGTTTACCTAACCTAATTCCAACCTAAAATTGATATCGACTCTTAGCAAAAAGGCAGTGGGAGGCAATTTACATGATGAAAATATGGTATTTCATGCATCTCGTTCATAGTGGAATTGGAGGGGCTATGCTAAAGTTTGGCAGTGTACGGTGCTTCTCTAACCAGTTCGGCAAGCGTTACGGCACCAGTACACAACACAGGCTATGAATTATAGTATTAACAAAGTACAAGGTCTTAC
Organism: Lepisma saccharinum; assembly: GCA_022664845.1. Lineage (NCBI taxonomy): Eukaryota > Metazoa > Arthropoda > Insecta > Zygentoma > Lepismatidae > Lepisma > Lepisma saccharinum. Next base: position 5,977 of record JAGDQP010050395.1, on the reverse strand, counting down.
TACACCATTCCTCACAACATAGGTTTCATTTAGTATTTCTAAAGTAAAATAACCTAGCATACTCAGTAAACGTCTAACGTGGAACAATGCTTCCAACCAGTCCTGCAAATTTAGTGGTCATTACCATGGTAAAACTCGTTAAAACAAATAATTACCATGATGGCAAACTGGCATACGAATTTGACTTCTGTGGAAGGTACTGCTCATGTCAACTATTTAAATGGATTTTACCTTGAAGCAGTCACCAAGTCATTTGGTTCATTATAACAAGACATTTATATTTGTTTTTTAAGACCGGGGAATTCCATTTTAACCGTTAAGACTCATATGTAAAAATTGATCTTACAAAGTGTGCAACGCTGTGTTAACTGCCAATAACTGAAGTTACTAAAATTAAACAACTAAGTAGGCTAGTCTGCATTTGAAATCGAAAACTATTTTATACTCATTTATATTTATTTCAATTTAAAATTCAACTGTTTTTCATAGATAATCACTGTTGCTTCTCGCGCCGCGGATTCGCTATCCCACAATCCCATTGCGACAAACAAATGAATGTTATATACGCGCTGTGGCTGCAGCGAACGTGTGACGGCCAGGTGATCTTTGATGCTTTCCGGTATTTTCTCTGCATCTTTCTCAAAATATTTTAGTTTTTATTACACATATACAAATTCTACGAATTTTTACATCTCGCTGCAAGTAAACTGTGAGATTCCCATGGCAGCAGTCCCATGACTTCCCCGGTAGGATCTTTATAGGATCCCCTATTTCTTTATGGGATCATCGTGGGTCATACGGGATCAAAATGGACGCTCCCGTGGAGCGCTTGTGCTATGAGGGAATAAAAGTATCACAAATTATTACTCCTCTCGCCGAAGCATTTACCCCTCCACCTCCCCACAAATATGCTTTTCAGGTTACCTTTTGATGAATATGTGCAGCAGTATCCAGGCTCCCGGAATACTCTCCGTTGGAGTATCCTGGGTCCTCGGCAGTATACAAGTGTACATAAATAGACAGCTATTTCCGGAATAATTGTTGTTCACGACAAAAACAAGAACCAAAAAAAGAGAATTTTAGTTCCCATATTTGAAGACACATGCCAATTCTAGCGAAACAATGAGTCATATACAAAATGAAGTGAACCGAAATTGTGTTAAGTTTGTGTTCTTTACTTTGTGTGCTGTTTTTTTTTTTTTTTTTGTATGTTCTAACATTTTCGCATAACCCTAAATGTCGCAAAACGCTTTAAAATTTGTTTTTCTGTTAAGGGCTGCAATTTAAAACCAGTGATAACCTTGTAACCGTTCGGTCAAGGTGAGAAATGGAAACAATGTCTTAGAAAACAGATATGATCTTTCATTTTGTACTCTTGCAAAATATCTGAACGGGTCACAGTTTGTGAAATAAATGCAAAAAAAAAAAAAGTTTTTTGGTGTCGGAGAAATCTGAGTGAGATGGCCCTATATCTTAAAATCTTTAGACTAATGTGCGCTTTCAAAGCTGTGTTTCGTGCTTCTATCATTAAAGGCACAATCCTTTCACATACCTGCTGTACTATGAGATAGCTACAAACAAATTCTCTATTAGAAGATCCTTGGGATGCACTCAATTTCAGAGATGTGCATGTGTAGTATAAAGATTACTGGTGAGGGAATTCTGTGCTGCCACCTGGTTCAGAATGGTCAAGTTTGCTGTAATGGGATTTCAAGTTGATTTGTTTCCGATCCGCTATAGTTAACGCTTCATCATTGCATAAGGCCGGCTTTTCATGTACGCGTTGGCCACTTGCTTTGCTTGCTATTTACCTGAGTAGTCAATTGAAAGATGTATTGTGTATATTTCTATTCGCTACTCATAGAAATGGTAAGCACATCACGTGGACAACGCGTGCATAAAAAGACGGCCTTGCAGGCTGAAAGTAGACATGGTTCAAAAACAGTATTAAAGAAGGTAGATGCGCTGCGTACGATACAGATAGACATTTAAAGGAGAAGCGTTTTTTTTATTCTGCTAAAAAGAAACAAAGTATATCCTAAATAAATCCTAAATATTATTTTTGACGTTTCGAACCCTTCAGTAGAAATATTAATATTATTCAAAATTCTTTCATTGTTTCAGGTTTATGATCTACAGGGAAATGAAACCAGAGCTAAATCCTTAATCTACATTTAGAAACACAAATATAATGGACCACTTGCAATACTCCACTTTGTGAAGTGATATTACTACTACTACTACTACAAAAAAAAAAGCACATTAAAGACCAAATACTTTTAGTTTTAGAAGAACAAATGTTGATTACTTCATCTTGGAGCTATTACGGATTTAATCACTAATATTGTGGTTTAAATTACACCACACGTCTGTAAATCAGCAGTGAATGTTTTGTGTAAACCAGAACTACAGGAAAACATGAAGATCGGCGATATGTTTACTGAAATTTATCTCAAACCGAAACTTTCAGTTTCAACAGATGAAGAACTAGTTTCTATTTTAAACTTTGGCGCGCTAATATACACTACCATTATTGGAATTTATGCATGTATATTACCAGCGCCATATGGAAGATTTAAGAACAAAAAATATGGTCTCGTATTACCAGCAAGAATTGCCTGGGCAATTCAAGAAGTGCCATCAGTGATCGTGACATTGTTTCTTCTGTGGACAGAAAATGGCGGCAGAATCCCTCTTGTAAATTTTGTTCTTGTGCTTCTGTTTTTAATTCATTACATACAAAGATCATTTGTTCAACCCTTTCTGAATAGAGCAGCTAGCCCAATTCCTTTAATAGTAACTTTATCAGCATTTGTATTTACTTTATGTAATGGTTATTTGCAAGTATTTACTTTAATCAATGTTGCCAAGTACAGTGATGATTGGAGTTACAAGTGGAATTTTAGACTTGGTTTAAGTTTGTTTGCTACAGGGTTTGTGGTGAATGTTTATCATGATCATCTTTTAAGAAAACTGAGAGATAAGAATGAAACAAGTTATAAAATACCTCACGGCGGACTTTTCGGTTATATTTCTTGTGCTAATTATTTTGGTGAAATAGTGGAATGGTGGGGATTTTATCTAGCTTCACAAACGTATTCATTTTTATTGTTTGCTTGTTTCACAACTCTTTTCTTGGGATCTCGAGCTTTTCATCATCACAAATTTTATAATAAGAAATTTGACAATTATCCAAAACATAGAAAAGCAGTTATTCCGTTTATTTTGTAACAATCAATGGTGTATAAACAATTTTTAATTGGTGGCTACGTGAGTTGAAACCATGGAGCTGTACTCTAACATGGACTACAACTGTATAGATCTAGTTAGTGTCTGAATGAAATAGTTAAGCTCTTTTATCCACTTCCAGTTTAGTCGAAACGAAACCAAAATTTCAGTTCTAAGTTTTTACACAATTACGGTCCAGTTTTTAAATTTGTCTTAATTCCTGGGCTATGAAAAATACCATGAATATTGTTTATAGAATTTACTGTTGTTAGAGCTGCTTTCCTTGGAGGCTAACTTTGCCTGCGATTTGGTTGAATAACCAATTGAAACACGTGTTACTCTTAGAACACACAATAAAAACACGTATTTTAATTGGCTACTCACCCAAATCGCAAGGAAAGCAAACAATGCAAGCTTTCATGTAAATCAGCCCTTACATGGACAGTCAAGTGCATATATACACAGCTCAAGAATTGAGCTATAAATTGGAAGTTGGTCTCGAGAACGCGACAATCTTATATTAACACTTAGGTAGTTTTGTATGTTGGGCCCAGGGCTGGGTTGCAAGAAAAATACTTAAGTGTAAAATCTGTCTTAAGCAGACCATCGAACTCTACATAATACTGGAATGACTACTTAAATAAAAAAAACGGACCGCACAACAATAAGAATCCTATAAAACTGAGTTAGAACTGAATATTTGGTCCACACTGTATTAGACTGGAAGTGGACAAACAAGTTTAAACGTTTGCTCTGGCATCTATCTTCAATACTAAGTAGTCACTCCAGTATTATGTAGAGCTCGATGGTCTGACTTAAGTCAGATTTTACACTTAAGTAATTTCTTGCAACCCAGCCCAGGAAAATTGAATATTTTATTACTTCTCTTCTCCTACATCCACTTAACTAACATTTTGTAGAAGGGATGTTATGTATGATCTAAAACATTGAATTCTATTGGCTTTTATATTAAAGAGATGTTTTCTATGTGTCATTTATTGAATTAACGTGTATTATATGCTGCAACTCAAGAACTTGTTTTTATTTCATAAAATAACATAACCTTAAAGCAGGGTCGAATCTAGGATTTTGGTGAGGGGGCGCATGTGGAATGAACCGGAGATATTTTCGATATATTACCGCTAAGTGATTTTTTGTATAAATTTATCATATATCCCCTCCTACTGCTGAAATATGACCCTAGTGGGGCCACGGTGGTGTAACAGCCTAGTTGCTGTTCCAGTTTTATATTTATTTTCTCCCCTTTTATTTTCTTAGTCTCCGTTTTGTTTTCTTTCTGTGTGTTCTCATTAGCTCATTCTCTTTGGTTGGTTTTAGACTCTGTTTCGTTTGGATTTTTCTTTGGATTTTTATCGTTATCCATCCAGGTTTTCGTTAGTCACGCAGCAATGACTTGGATCTAACGCTTGTTTTTGATTGGACCCTAGTCAATGCTTCGTGACTTGTTTTTTGCTGATTGGTGTGAATCAGCCTTCTTCTCCGTTTGCTGGGAGAACTGCTCTCCCACGCCATGTTAGTTCAGTTCCAATTTTTAAAACGAGACGAGTGGATGTCTGGGCTTTCCGTCATCTGTACTTCCTAAGCCCTGTCTACGAGAGGTAGATATAAACACCAAATTTAGTGTAATTTTCGATTTCGACTATTTTCGTCCATTCCGATAATCGTATTAAGAAGAATAAAACCGATACTAGTGCTATCAGGACTTTTTCAGCGACATTGTTTCGGAATTTTCACTTCATTAAAATTATACATTATTTTGTTTTGAGGTTATTTATCAAAATATATAGTATGTTCTAAATTTCAGTATGGGGCCGCTATTGACCGAATTCTTACATTACAAGTATCGGTTCGTTGGATTTTAATAATCATATGCCAATTTCTCATCTCCAGTTTTCCAAATCTATTCGAAATTCCCGGTCAGCCATGTTTGACAGCTACCGCATATTTTCCTTACTTGATCAAATTAGCAACATGTCTGTTCTACTATTTTTGCGTACCGTTTTGATGCTAATAGTAAATTTTAATTTATTCGACATGGGTCGATAATTTTGGTTTCAACTCCAGCTACTATTCGCCGATGAAAAAGTCATATTTTATAACAATATTTTGTATTTTCAAGATTTATTCAGAACGTCTTTTGTATAAGGTAGTAATCATCTGTAATGACGTCACACAATTAATAGCGTTAAAGTGATTCTTTCTTTACCATGTATTTTGGACTAGAACTTCTTTCGTGTAAGTAATACTGTGCTAAAACTTTTCGAAATTATACAACAATATTTCGGCAATAATTTGTGAAAAAATCAACGAAAATTATTAATTATTATAGAAATTATGGACATTTATATGTGACTACGCAACTTTCAGTTCTGCTTAATTAATTCAATGTATACCAGCGATTCAAATTTGTTTGTTCCTACACCTCGACAGTAATTCTGTTCCGATTCTTATGATATTATCATAGCCGAAAGCGTGAAATATGTACATTTAGAGTAATAAATTGAAATTCTGAAATTTTTATATTTCTTCGAAATATCTTATGTTTATGTTCAGTGAACGTAGTGTAGAAACCTCTCAGTTAACCAGGTACGATCTACGGCATTAGTTGATAATCCTCTTACAGTGTTTAGTAAAATTTATAATGTGCAGTGAGTTATTTACTGTTTGACTTGATATTTATTGGAAATTAGCTACTAATCGTTACGTGAAGTTGACAGCAATTGATACT